>JAFEME010000128.1:0-63247 GCA_018831755.1 Niveomyces coronatus | reverse complement strand
TAAAAAACGAAAAAAAAAAAAAAAAAAAAGAAAAAAAGAGTGTCATTTGGGCCAACTGGTCCATTTAGTCGCCCACAGCTAACGTGGTGGTGCCGCTGATAACAGCAACCTTGAATGGGCGGCATTGATGACCGCAACTACCTGCAGCACACGCGCGATATGCAGAAAAGAATCTCGTGAGTTGTCAAACGATGCAGTCACATACCTCAAGCTGATTATCCAAATAGATGCAGGCGCTGTCAATATAGAAAGGTTCGCCGGTTGTTAAGCCCACCTTAGCAAAGCGAACTGACTGATACGTCATTGAACGTTTAGCTGAAATGCTCCAGGACCCAGCCATGTGAGAAGTGTCATGAGAACGGCAAGACATGCGAATACAGTGAGCTAGACCGGAAGAGAAGGCCTGCCTCGGCCAAGTATGTCGCTGAGCTCGAGGATCGCGTCGCCCACCTCGAGTCTACCATTGCCGACATCCGGAAAGCATCGCCTGAGCGGCGGAATGCCATACTGAACGGCCTCGACTTTGATGACCACTTGCAAGCCCACCGCGCGCAGGATACCCAACATCAATTTCCGAGCGCGGATGTCACTTGCAGTTCCGACACGCTTCAGCCAGACTTGGAGGGATCGCTCATCTACCACGGACCGACGAGCATCGTCCACGGCAAGCTTCGTCGGGGCAATGCGACGACGGAAACGCCGTCCCATCCTGTCCTCAGCAATGACGCGAAACTTGGGCAGATCGCGGAGCACTTTGGTATCTCCATGGACGACGATGTCGTTGAAGGCGCGCTCACGCACTTTTTCAAGTGGCAGTATCCGCAGTACATGTTCATCTACCGCGAGGCCTTTCTGAGGGAGCACTTCGGCGACCGGACCGACTGCAAATATTGGTCTTCGGGGCTGCTCCTGTCCATCTGCGCGCTGGGGCTGCTCATGTCGCCTGAGAGGCGGCACCGGGACATGAGCGAGCAGTTTGGCAACGCGGCCGAGACGATGCTCATTGTGTTTGGCTTTGCGCGGCCGTCGATTGCGACTGTACAGGCGTTTCTATGTCTGGCGTTCTACGAGATGGGGCGGGGCAAGCTTTCCAAGGGCTGGGGCTGTTCGGGTAAGCATCGCGAGGACCCAGAAATCAACGGGCGTGGGTGCTGAGTAGCTGCAGGCATCGCATTCCGCATGGCTCAGGACCTTGGGTTCCAGAGAGATCCCAGGTACTGGGTATCATACGACGCGTCACTAGCGACAAATGAGGACGTGGAAATCCGACGACGCATTGCCTGGGGATGCTACGTCTCCGACAAGCTCATCAGTCTCACTCTTGGCCGGCCGGTGCATCTCCCTTATGATAACATCGAGGTCGCGAGTCTGGATCGACTACCGTAAGCTTTTCTATTTTGATCTACTAACAAACTGACATATGGATGCCAGCGACTTTCCCGAGTTGGACTTTTGGCTGCCAATAGGGTTTGCTAGCCAGCAGGGCGACTTTGGCGAGACGAAGCCACTCGTACCGTGCTTTCAGAAGCAAATTGACCTTTCACGAATTATCGAGCGCATACTCAAGACTCTTTCCGTCTCGGACAAGACCCGCGAAACCGGGACACATCGGAACCACGTTGACAGCCTCAATCTGGACATGAGCTGCTGGCATTCATCACTGCCGCAATGCGTAATGTGGAACAAGTGGGAAGCGCCGAGCGCGCCACTGATTCCGAGCATCGCATCATTGCAGTATGCCTTTCTTATGTCACCATTTCAAATCTGGCGGCTTACTCCTTTCATGCAGTTTGCTATTTCATGGAACCCGCATGGCCATGAACTTTGACACAGCGGCAGCAGAGGCGGCGTTGACGGTGCACCAGCAAAAATCACGCGAGTACTGCACGGCCTCAGCCCAAGACGTCATCGCACTATTGAGAAAATACAGATCTCAGTATGGCCTACAGCTTGCGCCATTTATTCTCATTTATAGCACTATACAGGCTATTCGTTGCATGTCTCGTTTCGGCACAGATGATGAGGTACAGTATCTGACAAGGTGTCTCGGAGAGTGCGCGACTACGTGGAAAATAGTTGACCGACTTGAGACTTGAGAAGAGTTTTCTGATATCTAGCCCGAAAACTTCAATTCAGTCTTTAAACTTCTTTTTGAGGGATATCGAAGCCAGCTTTTATGCCTGATTGAAGAACCGTAACGAGTCGCGCAACATCGTCAAGGTTATTGTAGAAGCCAAACGAAACCCGAATACCCAGGCGATACGGCGTCACGATGATCTCGTTGCTACTCAGGTGCTTCATCCATCTCGGATCGTGAAGGTCCAGGATATAAAGGTGAGGAGCATGCTCCTTTCGACCGTCAGGCCCGATAAGGTTGATACCCAACGCCTGGCATTTTGTGCGCAATGCGTCGCCCAAAGTTTGAAGATGGGTCTGGACATTCTGCGGGCCAAGGATGTCAAGATAGAAGGTGAGATATGCCTTGGCCACCGTCGCTGAGAGCAGATTGAGATTGAGATGCTCATAGCGTTGAGCGGAAGGGTGGTACGTGATTTGATCACTGGGGACGACAAGATCTGCCCGCACGTTGCTTACAGCGCCATAGCCGACTATAGGAGGCGTCGGATCAAGGTCTCCGATGACTGCCGGATCAACATAGAGAGCAGCCAATCCGGTGGGACAGTGAAGACCTTTATGCAGAGAGAAAGCAGCCGCAGAAACACCCAGCGCTTGTACGTCGACGGTAGCGAAGCCAACTTGTTGTGTGATGTCGGCGACCACATGTATGCCGCGCGGACGAAAGGTGGCACAGATGTCGGCAACGTCGTTCCACTGTCCGCTGTGGAACATGACGGAGCTAAGACCAATGGCGATGGTTCGGTCGTCAACGAAGGGAGCAAAAGTCGCAGCGTTGGCAGCGGCTACCTTTCGATTCTTTTCGGCGGCATCGATGGTGGGGACTTGTCGCACCTCGAGGCCAGCCGGTCGAAGAGACATCCACTGGTAGGCTTGGTTGGGATGCTCACTGTCCAGAAGAACAACGTTGTCTCCGGGCTTGAAGTGCAGGCCGCGGATAAAGGAGCCCAGAGCCTCGGTTGTGTCGCGCGTCAAGGCAATGTTGCCCGGATCGGTATTGATGTAGCGACCGAGCAGCTGGCGCGCGTCTGCAGCAGCAGCCTGCCATTTGGGCTTGGGTCGCGGCTCGTAGAGCGCTTCGGAGGCGTACTTGGTGATGGCCTCGTGGACGACGAGGTTGGAGGGCGGGGCAAAAGATGCGTTGAGATATGTCACGGAACCTTGGCTCACCAACGGAACGAGCTGGCGGAAAGCGGCAATGCTGGGTTGCGAGTCGTTGGCTGAGTGCTCGACGACGAGGCTGCCAGAGCCATTGATAGTGTTTGCCGACGGCATGGTGATGAAATGATGAGGTTTGGAGATACTGTTGATAGGAATTGAAGCACCCAAGGGCCGCCCATTCCGCTATTTGTAGCCTCACATTGCGGCATCGGAGTTTGATGGCGAGGACTTGCGAAATGGAAGCTGTCTTGCTGAAGATTCCTGATCTCACGATAGCTACGCGGGGCAGAAACGGAGTTGGACCTCCATGTGGGGATCTCTCCAGCTTAATCGAAGGTCACTAGTCCACAACAGCTCTAGTGCCAGTTCGAGGCTGGTGTCACCCGGGAGTCTGTTGCGGCTATCGTTTTTCATTCACCAATAATTGCAGCATCAGAAGCCAACGTATGGAGGCTCAAGTCCATCTCTAAAATAATTGCCCCTGATAGTGTTCTTTCTCTTTCATGAGCCTGCAGATCATTGCACAGGTCGCCAAACACAATGGTCCCCGCATGCGCCCCCTTACCATGCCGCCAGATACGCCAGAGGACTAGCCAACAGCATGACTCGCCGCAAGAGTCTATATCAGCGTCCCGAGTCGATACGTCTCGGCTCGCCTGAATATTAATAACTTCTACGGACTTGCAACTCCATGATAAATACTTCTCTTCGTGAGCCACAATCATCTTACTACAGCCGCCACCCCCGCGCCAATAGTCTGATCAATCCTGGTGCTGTGCCTCAGGTTCCCACTTACCCCAGACTCCGAGAGATGAGGTGGAGTCGGTGATAGCTGCAAGTACTTAAGATCTATCTCGACTGCTCTCTATATTCCATTGTCCGAAAATATAGAATTCAGGCAGCAAATATCGCAGAGCAAAGATGACCGCTGCCGTATACGTCGATGAGAAGAAAGAGGATCTCGGCTGCTCCCAGCACGAATGTCCCAACAAGGAGATGGGCGAGATTCTCGAGGCAAGCCGGGGAGAGCCTCTCAGTGATTCACAACGGGCTGCGCAAAAGAGGCTTGTCCGAAAACTCGACATGACGCTTCTGCCGATGGTCTTTATTCTTTACTTGTTCAACTATCTCGACAGAAACAATATCGCGTGAGCTCTTTGCCAGTCTCTCCACAGCTTCATCCGTACTGACATCTACCCTACCAGTCAAGCAAAACTAGACAGTTTCGAGAAGGATCTTGGCTTAAAGGGTGAAAACTTTAATTTGTCGCTTTCCATTCTCAATGTTGGGTGAGATGCTTCAGCTTGATGATGTCTCTACTCATTCAATTGCTAATTGCTCCATATAGCTACATTTTGATGCAGCTTCCCAGCAACATGATCCTCACACGCGTCAGGCCATCTCTCTATATACCCTTCTGGGTCTGCACCTGGTCCTGCATATCCGCCGCCACCGCAGCTTGTCGCAGCTTCTCCGGCCTCATTGCAGTCCGCTTTTTTCTCGGCATCGCGGAAGCACCATTTTTCCCCGGCGTTTTCTACTTGCTGTCGTGCTGGTATACTCGTAAAGAGCTGGCTCTGCGTTACGCAATCCTATACAGTGGTCTGGTCCTCGCCACGGCTGTCTCTGGTCTTCTCGCCGCTGGTATTTTTGCTGGCCTGGGTGGCGTTGCGGGTCTTGCCGGTTGGCGATGGCTCTTCATCCTCGAGGGTGCTGCCAGTTTCCTGCTCGGATTGCTGGCCATTGTTGCGTTGCCAGACTTTCCAGACTCCAAGAGCCAGGGCTGGCTGCTTAGTGAGGAAGATAAGCAGATTGCAATCGTGAGAATGCAACGCGATGCGGTTTCGACCCAGGTGGAGAGCCAGTCTCTCATGCACGGGCTGAAGCTTGCTGTTTCAGACTTTAGGGTCTGGATGTTTGTAAGTTGCAACTACTGCTCGACTTTCCTGAATTGTGCTCCTTCACAGTTTGATACAGTTTACAATTAACACTGATGGCCTAGGCTTTGATGTTATGCTCCAATCAGAGCGCCTACGGCTTCAACTACTTCTATCCGTCCATCGTCAAAGGTTTCAACCTGGGGAGCCGCACCATTACCCTTCTCTGCACCGCACCGCCGTATCTCCTCGGAGCCATATGTGCCTGCTTCATTGCATGGTCAAGTGATCGTCGGGCTGAACGTGGTTTCCACATCATCGGCGCCGTCCTTGTCGCAGTCGTCGGCTTCATCATCAGCGTGGCAGTGCTCAACATTCCCGCACGCTACGCCGCATCGTTCCTCTACGTTTGCGGGTGCTTCTGTGCCAATCCGCTGCTGTACACTTGGTCCGTCTCGACGCTCAACCAGACGCCCGAGAAGAAGGCATGCGCGACAGCTCTTATAAACATCATCAGTCAACTAGGAAGCATCTGGAGCCCTTATTTCTTTGACCCCAACGACGAGCCCAGGTACACCAGGGCTATGATTCTTCTGATGGCATTTGCGATATTGGAGGTCTGCCTTTGTGTGGTGATGAAGTTTGTTCTGCAACGACAGAACAAGCGAATTTTAGAAACCTTCGCCGGCACTGGAATGACGCCAAATCTCTACACGTTGTAGTATCGACACATGTCTTCACAGTTGAGCCGACCTTGTCGGTTAGGGTCATTAACTTTGTCTAGCGAGCCAGAGATAGTTTTACAAAAATACACGGAAAATTCCGACAAGCCCGACTACCGTAAGCCGTAACGCACTACAGCGTATTCCATCTTGTGCAAGCAGTCTAATGGGTCGGAAGACAGGTCATCTTCCTGACGGAGATGGGCATCTGGTCGGGACTCATCATCCCGTCGTCTGTCCAAAAAGACCCCAGGCACCGAGCGCCCAACTCGACGCGAGTCGGAAGACGGCCTTGCCGGCCATGCCCTGGCACCAGCACACGTATGCGTCGACGCAGCCCAAGTAGCCCCCCATGAGTGCGAGCAGGACGTCGCACTCGGCGAGCATGCCGCGGTAGTAGAGCATGAACATGGTGATGCCGAGCACGGTGGTGCGCGCGCCGTTGATGACCATGACGGGCCGGGCGGCAGGCGACGCGGCGACGCGCTCGGGCAGGCCGAACTCGCGCATGGCGCCCGCGGCGGAGAACAAGGGCCAGAGGCCGCCCACGGAGGTGGTCGTCGCGGCAAGGAGGGCGGGTATATGACGGGCGCTGAAGGCGGGAGACATGAGGTTGGCGGTGGCAACGACAGAGGATGAAAACGGAGGCGATGTGGCTATGTATGTAACACTTGGCGGCCGTTGTTGGGCGTTGCGAACGCGATGTTTCAAGGACTGTTGGTAATAACGTTATGCGTGCACGAATTCAGGGTTGCGATGTGCCACCACGGGTTTTACTCTCGGATAGACTTTCATCCGGCCAACTGCGATTTATCCATAACGAGTTTCTGGCTACCGTGGACAGACGGCTCTTGAAGAGGATGATACACTGGCACATAAATGTAACATATTGATCCACCAATGAATAGTGACGCATACATTCAAGTGACGACGATGCCTACAAGCTGCAACGCTGCAGTAATGATTGGTGTGTAGGGTAAGTCTAGAGCTGGCTGGGTGGTAGCCGGAACTATTGAAACGAAGCTTGAACGCTTTCTGCTGCTATACATGGAAGACGATGCCCCTCGAGGGACGACCAAGTCAGTTAGCTGGATCACGATTCAGTATCTCGACCCTCTTTGGAAAAATTGCGAGTATCCAAGTATCCAAGACCGAAATCGCTGACGCGTTGCTCGGCTCCAAAATTAGTGCCCGCCAAAATGCCCTAGGCCGCTAATGAACAGTCCGAGTGGTCCGGCTCGTGAGACATTTCTTCTGTCCGCCACCAAGAACGAGAAGCAAGCGCGAGTTCAGTGGCGAAATGCTGGAATTCACAAACGCGGCGTTTCGGAGCGGGATGCAGTTCCGAGGGGTGTGGAGGGAGGCAGAACCTTCGGAGAAATAGGTCTCAGCACTTGGCCCCTTCCACCCCCGGCCCATGTGCGAACAAATCTCTCCACCATTGTCAGCCACAACACAATCTCCAGCCCTCTTTCAGCTGCTCCAGTCGAGCCATCATGGCGGCAAGTAAACCTCTCCCAACAATCAGAATCGTCTCCGGCGCCTCTGTCGGACATGGACCAGCTCAAGCCATGCGAAACATGTGTCCGGCTGAGCGGCTATTTTCTCCTCTGGGAGGTGGCTGTCGCGCAGAGCACGCTCGGCCAGTACCGGGGCCTTGTCGACATGTTCCTGGGCACCACGGAGGACCTCGAGGGCCGCTCAGCTGCCGGATGTGGGAGCTGCCGCTCCATCATGGGCTCGCAAAGGCACGCGGAGATTCAGGAGAGGCACGGCAAGGTCTACGGCGTTAGCGCGCACTTTCGCAACAAACAGCCGTTGCTGAACATTGCCTGGGGAAATATCGCGGAGGGCAACCATGATCCCGTGCAGCGTCGCGCGCAGCTCTTTAGCTTCAGGCTTGGCATGATGCTCTCGACGAATCCCATCTTCGCAAAGTCCGCCATAGGCCGCGGTCGCCCCTACGACTTGAACGCCTACAACGTCAGCCTGTTCCGCCGCTGGATCGAGCGGTGCGACAAGCATCACCAAACGACCTGCTCGGGAATATACAAAGACGTCGCGATGCCCAAGGCGAAGCTGAGTCTGATCGACGTCGAGGAGTTGTGCATCGCCACGCCGAACGAGCCTGTACGATACGCGGCGCTGAGTTATGTCTGGGGAGGCGCCGCAGTGCTGCAGGCGACGAAGGCGAACATTACCTTTTTAAAACTGCCCGGCGCGTTTCTCAAAGGGCGCGGTCTGGAGCTTCCGGCTACGATATACGATACGTTGCGTCTCTGTGCCAATATTGGAATCCGCTACCTCTGGGTAGATAGCGTGTGCATCGTGCAAGATGACGTGGCGTCCAAGATGGAGCAGATCAAATCCATGGATGCGGTGTTTGCCAACGCCTATCTGACATTTGTCGCACTGACGTCAGAGAGCGCCAGCTCGGGCATCCCGCGGATGTCTTCGCGCGGCGATAGAATAGGTTCAGAACCGTCGCCGTTTGTCCACCTGCCGGCCCAGACACTGGTACAGGCGTCCCAGGGCGCTTATGGCCTCCCACCCGTGGTTCATGCCGGAACTACATGGACTAAAAGAGCCTGGACCCTGCAGGAGACGGTCTTGTCAAGACGTCTCCTTTGTCTAGGCTCAGTAGCGTCGTGGGCCTGTGCCGGCGCCCATTGGGTGGAAGACGCGGAGGAGCTGACCGAAATGGAGGGCCAGCGCGCCTTTGCCGACGAGGTTGACAAGCTATCCATTCCCGCGTGGCCAGATATGTCTCGGTACGCCCGCCTCGCCTCGACCTACGCAGGCCGCCGCATGACGATGCCCGAGGATACGGTCAATGCATTTGAAGGAATCATGGCTCCCATGAGACAATACCTGCTCGGCGAATTCTTTTTTGGAACTCCAGAGTTTCTTTTCGACATTGGAATACTGTGGCAGCACAGACGCAGAGGAGCGAAGCCGCGGACCGGTCTTGACTGGGCGGGCAAGGACCACAAATTTCCCAGCTGGTCTTGGATATCGCACCAGGCGCTGCATCTGCAAAGCTTTTGGCAGGCCGATTATTCCTACCCACGACCCGATTTGACAATCTCGCCGCTCGTGAAGTGGAAGAAGCAGAACCAGGCGACGCAGGAGTGGGAAGATGTCAAGAATTCGTACCATATAGTCCGCAAGCACTTCGAGCAGCCAAATGTCGCCACACCTGATAACTGGACTAAGCACACCGACGAAACTGGGCAGCCGTACTACCAATCCTCGATCTACAATCACGTCCAGCCGTCACCCAAGTTCAGCTATCCGATTCCGACACATGACCGCGACTCCAGCACGAAGAGCCCTACCTACCACTCGCACTTGCTCTTCGAAGGCAAGTTGGCGCGCGTGCGCTTCCAACTGCCTGGAGCGGACGAGGAGCGCCAGAGCAAAAACGCGAAGCTCAAAGAGGACGCCTTGGTGCCAGAGATGGAGCTTGTCACGCCCGAGGACGGGACGTGGGTTGGGCGCATTCGTCTGGACATGCAGAAGGGAAGCATACTGCCCGAATACGAGGAAGAGCGCGAAGTCATTGCCATCTCGGAAGCGAGGATCGCCTTCAGCGCGGCACGAGAGCACACGTTGACGACGGAGGCAAAGGACCGTGACGAGATACGAAATGGCGGCGACGAGTACAAGTTCGTGAATGTGCTGTGGATTGGACGGACAGAGGATGGCAAAGTGTATCGAAAAGCACTCGGAAGGATTTGGCTTGAAATGTGGGAGAAGATGAAGGTTGAGCAGGTTAGTCTGCTGCTGACGTAGATCATGGTCCCTGGAAGAGGGCAAGCATAGTACTGGCAGTACTTTATTCAGATCTGGCATCTTGAACAGCGAGCATAGCGTGGATCTCTAGGGATCAGTCGAAGAATCCTATAGAATATTCCCACAGCCGCCCTAGCAATTGCGCCTGGCTGGTTGGGCCCCCATCCACAACACACCGGTTTCGCCAAATTCAGTGCGCACAGGATGATTGAACTTTAAAAAGGCACCGTTTGGGGCTCGCGGCGTGCTGTGAACCACTGCAAAACGAAGGACTACTGTTGTCAATTACAAATTCGTCTCGGAGGCTTGTAGCCTGTGTGTTGGTCGCGCAATAAAGTCTGACCATGCCACGGACGTGATCCCGGCTCCTCGACCCCGGCTCCCGGACTCGCTGTGAAACGCGGACATAATAGATACAATTTGTGAGTACGCGCATAAGGACCCGGCCCCAATAATTCTTCCGGCGTTCCGCCAGAAAAGAGCCCGCCGTCGGCTTACAGATACGGTGTGGCGGATCCGGTTATACGAAATTAGTCCCGTTGGTCGCTCACGTGAGGATGCCTTCATGGAAGCCGATTTTCTCGTTTATATTGATATACAACCTCTCATCCCCTGATTCACATATCTTTTTCTCCTTCTTCCTTTTTTTGCGAACTTCTCCTTTAACGTTCAAGAGCATTGCGCTGAGACTACTATCCCTGCAGAGCAACCAACAGCCGATGACCACGCACTTTGCTCAACTATAAAAGCGCTACTAAACCGCTTCTACACACCTCGGCAAGCCGCGCAAGCAACCCCCAACATGGCCGCCCCCAGAGTCACTCAGTACGTCTTGCCGCGCGAGACCGGCGAGCGCATCACCGTGGCGGGCCTGCTCGCGCTCTACGGCACCGGCATCGCGCTGCCCTGGGTCGTGCCCGGCACCGACCTCTGGAGCCTGCTCAAGGCCTACTTCCCCGGCGGGCCGGAGCGCTTCCTCTGGATCGGGCGCGTCGCTCTCCTCATAATGGGCATCCACGTCGTCGAGGCGGTGGCGTTTGACCAGCGCCGCATGAGGAGGTACGGCGTGCCCCGCTGGTCGGGGCTGTGGTGGAAGTGGCAGCTGAGCACATTGTACGAGGGCATTGGCGCGTGGAAGAGGATCGACAAGGTGGCTGCGGGCAAGATTAAGCTGAGTTGATGGGTTGGTTGGTCGGTTGGTTGGACAGAAGAGTGCCATTGTGTTTTGAGGTATTGGAATTTAACTATGGAACTTTGACTCGGAACGCGTTGCTGTACATGTGCTATATAGAATGGTCAAGATAAATAAATAGAGAACATAAAGTCGTGAAATTGAAACATCTGGGAAAAATTTAAAGTAAGTGAAAGTTTTTAGCCCGGCATCTTCGCCTTGCTGGAATACCAACCGTGACGGTTGAAGACTTTCAATACGGTTTCCGCGGATCACATCCACCGACGTGTCTCGGGAACGAAGCACGCCCGTCAACTCCACGCGGCTTTTAATGGAAGATGGGAAACGTCACCTTGGCATCGTAGTCGACATTGTCCCACTTCGTCTCGACACGGTCCGTCGTGGTGCCAAACAGCGCGTCCCAGAAGCGCGTCTGCTTGCCGTAGTTGTGGCTCTTCTTCCAGCCGGTGCGGTGGTGTAGGTCGTGGTCCTCAATCACCAGCTCGAGCCCAAAGTACTGCAGCAGCGGCGACGCCGTGAGGGGCGGGGTGCCGCGGAAGCGCAGGCCGCTGTGGCCGAACAGCTCGATGAAGATGACGTACTCGTAGCAGACCCAGGTCTCGTAGAAGCCCATGGGGAAGCCCATGGCGCGGCAGGTGTACAGGCCCAGGACGGGGATGACGACGATGTCGAACAGCTCCTGCCAGCCGTCGGCGTAGAGCGAGAGCAGGGTGTTGGGGTGCTTGGTGAGGTGGTGGGTGCGGTGGAAGCGCCAGAGCCAGGGCACGTCGTGCATGGCGCGGTGGTACCAGTAGAACCAGAAGTCGACGGCGATGGGGTACGCGGTCAGCTCGGCCAGGAGCCAGAGCCAGTCGGCGCCGCGGAGCAGCGAGTCGGGCATCTTGTCGGGCTGCCAGGCCAGGACGATGGCCATGACGGGGCGCGTCGTGCTGGTGAGGAGCAGCGACGTGACGACCTCGCGGACGCGCACGTCGGGCACGCCGTCGCGCGCGTGCTTGTCGCCGTCGAGGTAGCCCCAGATGGTGCCCAGGTGGCGGACGAGCTGGATCTCGCGGATCGCCGTCACGTTGAGCCACGCGCCGTAGAGCGCCAGCGCCCACCCGAGCGAGAGGTTGCGGCCGGCGTAGACGGTGTAGGCGTAGTGTATGAGCATCGGCACGCACGCGTAGGCGAGCACCCACTTGTGCAGCTGTAGCGTCGAGACGTACGGTACCTTCTCCGTCTTGGCGAAGACGGGCGCGGGCTTGTCGAGGCTGGACGGGTGCAGGCTCATGATCTCAAAGAACCAGTGCCATATGGTCCAGTCCTTCTTGTCGCTGGTCCGCCACGTGGACTTGATGGAGTCTTTGGGGTTGCGTCCTACAACCGAAGTTGTGGATGTGGCTGCTGTTGTCGTTGTCGACATTGCGATTTTTTTTGTCTTTCTTCTTCTTCTTCCTTAGTCACGATGGCGTTGTGTGGTAAGAAAGAGTCCCTGTATCGAGTAGACTTGGGAAGTGTCTTGCTTGACTTTATATCTGCAGATATTCTTTCTGACATGTGAATCTCACGAGTTGTGTGATGGCTCTGAGCTTTGTTGTCGACCACGCAACGTCTGAGCTGGCGCGGGAATTCAACAAAATTGAGGCTCCTCACATGCCAAACACGCCATATGAGGTGTATGAGGATGCATGCACGAATGAAATAGTGTAATCAGGGCCTTCCCCGCATTTCCACCATCACCAATCCAATGATGTGCGTGAAATCGTCGACCTCAACAAATGGTAAACAACATCAGGGGGGAACCAACGGGGGTTCGTGAGCGGTGATTGCGTAGGTGTTGAGTCACGAACAGGTAAGAGTCTTGCCCTTTGCTTGGACTACATCGCTTCGAGCTCGCACGTGCAAATGCTATGACTACATGTCGATCCCTCCAAACAAGCGGCGAGCGGGTAGACTCGAAGGTCCTGTCCGGAACCCTCTCGTCATCAACCGCCAGATCTCGGCGCGCGCGTCTACTTCTTCAACACAATTGCAAGGAAAAAAAAACTTTGTGGTAGACGGCTCAGAAAGATTACAGAACTTGGTAAACTTTGTTGCCCGGGGACGGAACTCTATAAAAGGGCTTGGTCCGGACAGAGAGGCTTTCGTGGCCGTCTGATTACCTAACCCTCGATCGTGACGCCAATCGGCCTCCGGCCTTCGATTCGCCAATAATGTTTACGCTCTTTCAATCCACTGATGAGAGGGGTTAGAGCGGAGTACCTTGCGGATGGATGCCTGCAGTAGCCTCGGCCCCTGCCTGGTCCTTGCTTATATGCGTCGAGGGGGAAGAAGTGTGACGCCACAGCCAGGGCCGTGGCGCTCTCAGCCTTTCGCAGCCAGACCTTCTTCCAACGATGTGGCGCGTAAATCGCGAGTCTCGCTGTTTCCGTGTTTCCGAAAGATGAATTCATCGCTGATAGATGCGGCCGCCTAAATCACGATGGCCTTTGCCTCCGAATCGTCCCAGAAGCTGAAGAGGACATACGTAATCTGGGTGCGTGTAGCCCATCCGCTAACCAAATCCGTTGTACTCATCTCGACCTAACCGTTCTTCACCAAGTGAAGGAGGCTATACATCATGCCATACCTTCAACTCCCAAACAGCCCAGAGTTTAATAATCTCATGGCCCTCGATCGCCCTACAAGAGTCGCGTGTGCTAGAGGCACTCGTCTCATCTGTGCGGCGTCGCAAGTTCCAAGGTTTCTTATCACGTCCGCATAAAGTGGTCTCCTTCATGGGCTAGCGAACAGAGTTGCTGGGTTATGCCAATCAAGGCGCCTCAGCCTCAGCCTTCCACACGGGCCTTGACGATGTTCCCTTTTTCATTAAAGGGAATCGAGTTATGCTGTGTTTGTGAATTGCTGATTCCGAGCGTTGGAGTTGATGTGCTGCGGTTGACTGCGCTCTTTGCGAGGTCTTCTTTCCGGCCGCGTCCTGACGCTTGCGGTCGTATCAACCTATGGGTTGCAACACCAGCCACACACAAAAACAGCACCCTGGTTCAGACGAACAGAAAAGACGACTCACACAGAAACCGATTGATCTAGCTGCATCCTTGTCAAACGAATTACCGTTTTAAACCTTCATTTCAACACCTCAAGTCGACGCCACTTGTCGGGATGACGAAAGGGCACCATTGTTTAGACTTTGGAATGCATCATACAAAACATTCCGCGTGCGTCATAACACTCCAGCTTTTCGCAGAAACTCTCTATTCCCAGAACTGCTCCTCGCCTTGGGGGCCCGACCGTTCCGTCGGTAGGCCCGCAATGTCTGAGACAAGCAGAAGCAAAGACAAAAACTGTCTCCAAGTTCGAGCTAACGGGGGAAACCAAAGAGCTAGCTTGGTTGTAGAAGAGGAAGGACTAGTCGCAAAACGGTTCCGATCGCACCGAAATGAGATGTGTCGCATGCAGAGCTGAACATCAACGACGGGACTAACACACTGCCCACAGAGGTGGAATGGCAGGCTTGGAACGGCGATGCTGCCCTGGTTTCAGCACTTGGCCAATCTGCGCCGTCATTGTAACATCCATGGCATGATGTCAGGGCAGGAAAAAAAACGATGATGTCAACGCCTTCCGAGGGGTGCTGGTTGGTATATATATTCATCTTTGGTCCCAGTTGAAGTAGAGGGACTCATACTTGATACCCACCACTTACACTACCGGACCTTGAATATAACCTTTACAACCCGTCAAATTCATAATAAACACTACGCCGAAATGGAGAAAGCAAAGAAAGCCGTTTCCAACTTCCTCTCTAAGGACGGAAAGCACGACACCACCATCGACCAAGACGTCCGCGACCCTGTGGTCAAGGAGCAGGTCCGCCCCCAGCGCCACGAGGAAATCACCACCGCCGTCGACAAGGAGGTCCACCAGGACCACCACCAAACCGTCGTCCAGCCCCTCTCCGTCAAGGAGACTCTGTAAGTCGCCTTCCACTGCCTGCAAGCACGTTGAGGGAATCGTTGGCTGACATCAGCGCCACAGCCCCGAGACGCACACCCACAACGTCGCCGCCGTCAACCGCAAGACGTTTGAGCACGGCAACGCCGCCGACACGCGTGCCGCCCTGAATGAGGACGCCGCGCGCTACACCAGCGACCGCACCGTGCGCGACACCGAGCACAGCACCTCGGCGGCCGCCGTCGCCGGCGAGCGGACGCACCACCACGTCCACCACCACGTCCAGCCCGTGGTCAACAAGGAGACGATCGCGCCTGAGGTGGTGCACACCACCGTCCCCGTGCACGAGACGCACCACGCCGCGCCCATCCACCACGAGACCACCGTGCTGCCCACCAAGACCATGGACGAGTTCATCGCCGAGCAGGGCGGCAAGCACACCGGGGACCTGAAGGCCGCGACACCCCGCCAGCTCGCGCAGTACGACGGCTGCCCGACCGTCAAGGACAAGAGCCTGCAGGAGGGCCAGGCTGCCCTTCACGGTGTCAAGGGAGCCAACAAGACGGCGGTGCCGGCCGGCGGTGTTGATGCCACAAAGAAGCAGGCAAAGATGGTCAATGGCGCCTAATGGTGGCCGTAAGAGCGAAATTTGTAATGAATGTAATAGTTTGTGATGAACAATGGAAGCCATACGATAACTATAATATGAGTACGGTAAATATTACCGATCTAGAATGGTGAAGAGTAAAATAGTTAAACAATTATATATCAGTGACGGGTGGCCCGACACAGTTAATGCCGGCTTACTATTATTATTAGCCTTGTGGTCAGTCACCACTACCACAGCCAGGCGTGCATATGCTAGTCGTGCAGCGAGATAAGGGTTGTACAAGACTATGCAAATACACAAAGGTTGTTGTACAAAGTCCGTACGTTATGACAAGCGAGGATAGATGGCCTGAATAAGCCATATCTTTTCAGTTGCACAATAAGGCGCCCATAGGAGAACCGCCGTAGAACTCGAGGTATGTCGAGCGAGGTTGAGTGATATGGCACAAAAGATTGTGAAACCTGATCGTTTCGCAGGATCCTGCGGCCGTGTTGTTGGCTCAAGGGCCGTGCCACTTAGTGTAGTGACACAGCAGTGTCGCAATCTGCTGTAGCAGATGCTGGTTGATCAGCCATTGATTGGTCAAGACTATCCTTGCTAGCCTATATACAAATGCAAGAACCGTCACACAAGTGACCTATAGGAACTTGTTTCCGATTGCTGGCCACATATATTTGCCGCCGTGTGTAACATACAAGGGGCCTGTTCGTCTTTCAAGGACGAAGTAGGGGTAAACATATTAAAGCTCAATGATTTCTCAATGAAATATCGAGATTGCTACAATTTGATATTCCCTACCGTCGGTTTATGTACCTAGCATACCGAATCGTGCGGGCTTCTCGGCGGTAGAACGGGATCTCCCGCGCTCGTGATGTGTTTTATCTCTTGTCCAGCTCGAAACTTAGTCTGATCAAGCTGTGAGATAAAGAAGACAGGCATGCACGAGGGACGTTGCTAGGATGTTACGCTATCTCGACAGTCGATGAGAGGAAGCGAGCTCTGCATAATCGATTTGGTAGATTGCGGGAATATCTACGACGTGACGCATATTAATTAATCACAAAAAGAAAACCGGATCACTCAAAGGCCATTTCCACCACAAAGGTGGCGAATACTCGTAGACACAGCAGTACGGATAGAATGACGGCGGAGCACAACGGAAAGGACGCGTTTCTCGTCGTGCATACAGTACATCACAGAGGGCACATAGTGGTGCCAGTCTTCGATTTAGCCATTTAGAAGACATACCCTCACAAGTTCTACGCGACGCCTGCATCGCCGAAATCTTAAAGAATTACAATTTGCAGGCTGCTGCGGCCGCCCCCCGCCCGTCATTATTGGTCGCGGTGCCCTTGGTCAACTTTAGAGGCAAGCCTCATAGCGGTCTAGGGGCGGCTGCATCTGGCTGGCAGGGTAAGATCAGGCCGAGCGTGGCGGAGAGCAGACGCTCTAATGCATGCACTTGGGATAACGGACGCAAGTATCGGTGTGCACAGTTCCCTGCAGCCCGTCATCGCTGCATCGAACAGGCGGACACAAGCAGCAGCAGACTTCTGGACAGGACATAGAAGGTGGGAGCAGGGTTCTGGACAGGACACAGAAGGTGGGAGCAGGGCCCTGAACAGCTCGCTCCATGGGGTTCATTGACCTTCTTCCCGTCTCACCCTCCGCCGAGGACAGAACATCGATGATGGAGATGAGACCACTGAAGGCCGTGCAGGCACAACAATTCTGTCGCAGCCTTACCTACCGACTAAATTGAAGTCGCATTATGATCATATAGCGCGTAGCAACTTGCAATTCCATTTTAATTCGCTCTCACTATGTATATGGCTGATGGAATCGCTGCGCGTCGCCATTACCCATCGTTAAAGTGAGGAAATAGATCAGTACCAAAATCGTACCCCTTTTAAATGTAAAATGTCAATCTCTTGCAATAGGCCTCGGATATCGCACGTAGCAAGGTCCATCAGCCGGCGTCAGTCACGAGAAATATTTCCACAAAACGCTGTCAGCAAAGCTCGTTCTGGTCCTTCGCAGGGGTCAAAACTGCGCGTGCCTGTCGTTGCACCACCGCCGGACGTGGTTATGAAGGTCTCGCATTTGGTAATGAAACGTTAGTGCCTCGAATGCAGTGAGCTGTCTTGGCTGTTCCACAAACTACTGCTTGCAGCGAATACACAAGATGGACAAATGAGGGGGAGTTGTCAGGTAGGACCTCCGCTTGCTGATTTCACTGCCAGACCAAAGACCCCTCATTTTAAAACCTGGCACGAGTCGGGAACTGAGGATAATGACGTTTCACCCTGTAGAAGTCACTATATCGACCGCCCAAACGATTTACCGGCCATCTTTCTTAACCGCTAAGCCACCCGGTCCCGTGTGCGGCATAAGATGGGCATCCTTATATATTACTCAAATGAGAAGCTAACATATAATTCGTTATAGTTACCGCCTCTAGCTAAGATCTGGCGATTGGCTAGCTGGGTTTGGACACCTACGGACCAGTTCACTCCGACGAGACTTAGGCGCCAGGCACAACACGTAGAAATTATGAATGGCTTCGCGAACGTGGCTAGTAGTAGCCATATACTTATATATTTTCGTTAACTAAGTTAGATATCTCCATTTCCGCCTGTTTGACACTTCCAGCGCACACACACACACGCGCACATAAGACGTCTCGTTAGCGGCCGCATTGATGCCGAGTTCTTGGTAGGATTCCGTCTTGACGTGTACCCATCATTCGGCTCAGCTGCTGCCGGGATAATCCCCCAACATCTAATCATGGAGCATATCCAGAGGAGTGTTGCGAAACTCTTCCATAACATCAACGCTGCCAGCAGCATCTGTATCTAGGCCAAATCCATGGCCGTGGTGACCAGACGTGTGCGCCGCGCCACTGTAATGGACGAAGGCGTTTTCCATAGAGTCAAGATTCATCGTGTGTCCCTCGAGCATCTGTGCCCCGCCATCGTGGAAAGTAATGAAGTTTTCATTGAGGCCGACGCTGGAGCTGTTAGCTCGAGGTATGGTCGCCGCATCATTGAAGCTGGCGACAGCATCATGCCCGGGCAGAAGTCCAAAGTCTTGGCTAGCAGACATCAAATCCACACCGTCAGAGAACCTAGCGGCGTTTTCGGCGTAGAGAAAGCTAGGGTCGCAAAACTGGGATGGCAGCTGCGTCGCGGGACTGTAGCTGCAGGGCGCATTAGCAGGTACAGCCGAGAGAGTCAATCCGAGGGGGAATGACAGATCTCCTGCAGGGTCATGGCGGCCGGTGCTGTCTACCACAGGCCAGAGTCCGTCGTCGCAGTACTGGGTCATTTCTGCCGCGTGGTTTCCAGACATGTCGTCCGCGGTGGTTGTAGGGACGTCGCGGGTACGAGCGGACTTGGCAAGACAGTTTTTTTCGTGCCGGTTTTTGTTGTCTTTTCGGTTGCAAGAGTAACTGCAGTTAATGCAGGGATATTTCTGATTGCCGTGAATGCTTCCCTTGTGCCTGTTGGCATTGCCAGCCTTTGTGAAGGATTTAGGGCATAAATCGCAGGTGTGAGTCGCGGTTTCCGCCACAGTGCTGCTAGTAGGAACTACAGTGTTGCCGGCTAATGTTTTTTCAAGGTTAGCATTGGGCTTAGCGAGGCAATTAAACAAGCATCTGACCGCGCCGTGAACCCGGCAGGAAAGGTGGTGGGGGAATCTGCTGTGTGTAACGAGTAGGCTGACCACCGTGAGTAGCTTGGGGGGGTAACAACGGCTACTACAAAGGTAGCAAAGCGATAATGGAAGGGGTGGGACAGATAGTGTACAGACTGTCTTACATGAAGCCATAGTGATGTTGAGTTTCTGTAACCAACAGTAAAGTGTTCTTGAGTTCTTAGCTGAACGTGATTTTTTTGTCAATGCAATGACTGAAATCAGATTGGATAAGTTGAATGGACTGGCTGGATGAGAAATAGAGTTATTCGAGGGGGCATTCATGTCCTTATAATGTGCAACTTCCTCACAGTATTTCCTCACAACATGTGCCTTCACCCTCACAGTTTCCTCAGTCCTCATAGTCCTCCTCTTGCTCCTCCTCCCCATGATGCTGCTTAGCCTCAGTATCCTCCTGCCAGGCCATTCCTAGCTTGACAGCACTGCGCAACCGTGGTCCTATGAACCTCTGTGTCAATCATGGCCAGCTCTCATGTCCATCCGATCATCGTAAGATCTCCTCTTAACTCCTCGCGTGTTCCATTCTCTAGGAGAAAGAGGTGTCGGCTTTCTGCGTTCATTCTCGAGGAGCTGCGTCAAGTAGACACGGTTCACACGCGCCACGGGGGTATTCCTCAATATGCGCTCTACGATATGTGCGTCATGAGATCTGTGGACCGTTGTAAATATAGAAAAAGTGTTGGAAGTGCTCGACCGTCTACCAAAAGAAATCATCATCGAGCTTGGGTCTCAAAAAGCGCCTCGGCCCTCCAGCCAGCAATCAGCGCGCCGTTCAATGGGGGTAAGGACGTTCCAGGCACCTAGTACTAGTGGGATTCAAGGCTGCAGTGGCGCTCCCGCATAAAAACAAGGATATTGGGAGTACTAGAGAGGAGTTGGGTCGAGGTGTAACTGAGGAGGGCGAAAACAAGCGTGACAAAATTCGGGACTGTAGAGTTTGAAAGCGGATAGGACTTAGTCGAATCTTATCCTTCTAAAATAATTCCACAGATTTCCGCCCCTTGCGTATCAGGGCTATATGAGGTAACAAGACACACAGCGGCTCAACGGCCCGAGGCTTTGTGGGTGTGCACTATTGAGTGCCTGCGTATGCATAGTACTGTACCTGACCAGTAGCCTTGCGTGCATATATGTTCAGTACTATATCATGTACCACAGAATAGGTTCGTCCGAGGTACTTTACACTGCCTATTAGCAAAGCCCAAGCCCTGTGCCGTAAAGGAGTCGATCGCAACACATTGATTGGAGGATCTACAAATTACAAGCGCGACACATTGTGACAGGAGCTGGCAGCGGCTACCTGGATGATCCTTCTGCATCGTCAATTCATCGATCAATCAATCCATTAACACCATCGTATTGCCCCTTTGCAATTCGGCGTGTGAGGTTCGGTCGACTCTTAGTGGCCCTGTCCTGCCTATGACTTCGCGCGAGGACAGGCTGACGTGGCGGGAGGGGCAGAGGGGGGAGGGGAAAGTAGTAGAGGAGAGAGGAGAAAGGAGCAGAGGCGAGAGGAGCAGAGGCGAGAGGCGAGAGGCGAGAGAGGAGAGGGGAGGGAAGTAAGGCGACAGGCGAGAGGGGAAAGAAGTAGAGGCTAGAGGGGGACGAGCAGAGGGGAGAGGGGGGGAGGGGGGGCTTTTGACCACCAAGGCCGTAGTAAAGTATTCAGCTAAGACTTTTTCGGAAACAGCATTTAAGCATGAGCTCACCTAGAAGTGCACCAAGTGCATAAATATTACCGAGATTGGTTTTCTCAACGATTTACGGAGGTTGATAAGAAAATATAGAGGCACAGCTACCGGTGAATAATTGTACTGCAATGGGACAAACGTGACGCAATTTTTTACAATATTTTCTTACTAGACTAGAACATCTAAGTTTATTAAACTATAGTTTATTCTAGAAGATAGAGAAATAACTTAGCTAAATGTTTTATTATTTCTAACCTATATTTCTTCTACTGTTCGTTATAAAATATATACATTTATATATATAATACTACTTATAATCTCTAGGCACTAGTTACGACCTTTAGTTCTAATAATATAGTCCTTAAAAAGAGCTATACACTTAGCTAAATTAATATTTAGATAAGCCTCTATGTTAAGCTAAGTAATAACTAGTAGGATAGTACTATATCTAAATTATCTATAGTTATATTAGAAATAAAAGATTATAATTTACTATTTACCTTTTAAAGTTCCTAGCGCACTATTTATATTATATAATAAATTATTAAAGCTAGTATCCACTATAATATATAGTAAAAACACTTTTATTATAATAATATAAGTAAGGTTTAAACTTTTTTAAGGTTTTAGGAACTTTTATAAGGTAGTTTATAAAGATTAATTAGTGCATAATTTTAGATGCTAACTTTACTTAGTTATATTAAAAGTTATTATAATACTATATCTACTTTTAACTATTCTATATAAAATGATATATAGTATAATTTTCTTGAAATCTATTTATATTATATTAAAATGTTAGAAAATTATTAAATAATTTGTTTATAGTTAAATAGTAGAGCATCTAAAATCTGATATATAATATACCGTTCTTTTTATTAGATAAAGAGAAAGCTAAGTTCTTATAACTAGGTTACTTTTTTAAAATGTCACGACACTTTTCTTAGCAGTCGGACAAAGAACCTTATTTTAGACGTAACGGTCCTGATACTTGACCTGCCAGAGAGGCGGGTGTGCCGAGATATTTGATCCTAGTTGGACGTGGGACCCTCCCTACCCCCCTTGTTTTTTTCACTAGACGATGTGGGTGTTCGGTCTGTTCCGAGCAAATCGTAGACTGCGGCAGAGGGACATGCTCATAGCTGATTCGGGAGTAGTCTTCCTTCGCATCGAGAAGTGCGTCTCTTGTGTTCTTCATATCGCTCAACACATCATCCACTGGAACGGAGGAGACCTCGCAGTAGCTTATGCACTTCCAAATATGAAAGTGTGAGTGACGGGGTGTCAATAGCAAGGTCTAAGGGGCATTGTGTAGATCATAGACTAACCTAGACTGACACATCTTATGGTTCGTGCTCCATTATTCCGGAGATTCCATCAAAAAGGAAAAGCGCGATATGCACTCCACTGTCCGAGCCAGTTTCGTGGGGAAAAGTGTCTACTGCACGGCATGTCTCTCACGTTTTCTGGTTTTCTGCGGCTGATTCTCGATATATCGCCAGTACATAAACGAGCACACACGGTTCGATCCCGCCGTATAGAGAACAGTGATGCCTACAAGGGCCATTTCTGTATATCGAGATCTTACGATAATGATAGATCAGAGGTAATACTGAGCTAAATTTCGTTAGCGTCCACTTTTGATAACCGCTTGAAATGTCTGTAACTAGCCATGTTTAGCAACGGACAATCATGAGGCTTTGTTTTCAGCGTACTATAGGATTACGTCGGGTGCGTTCAAACCCTACGTTTTGTCTTCCCTATACCTAATGTTGTGCTATGCTTCCATACGTCCCGTCAGTCTAGTTCTGAATTATTCCTGCCAGAAGTAAGCCTACCTTTCTTGTTTATCATTCTACTGCAGCACTATACCTCACTTCATCGCGGATTCACTCTTATCAGGCTGTTAAGTCATCCTTGCGCTTCCCTTAGGCTGTTGTTCGCACAACGTTTGTCGGCCGAATAATACGGCCGAATACATTTACAGCCCGGGCAGTAAGTCTCGAGCTAGACGAGAATCTCTGACTTCGTGGGGTGTGATTGTGTTAAATATGTAGCAACGCCGTCAATAGATGTTGACAGCGAAGATACATTAGCGGTTGTCGGAAAGCCTTGAGCAGATATACCTCGCATTATCTCTGCATTGGGGAACTTGGGAATCTCGATCAAATTATATAATTGAACCGATTCAACACCCACGGTGAAACAAATGAAAAATTTGCTTTATGAAATAGAGCAAAACATTGACTGAATACTGATCGAAGCTTACTGCACGATCATACGAGGTCCAAATAAGCTTTTCTTCCCGATTTGTATTACACAGCATCGCTCGGGGAGCACCGAGGGGTCAATCAATGCAATATAGCGCAGACTTGGCGGATCTGGCTTGTCTAGATGCGGTTGGTCTGAGATCGGTCATGTTACCTAGCAGCCCTTGTTGTTACACCCAAAAAGCGTCGCACAATACTGCTACGCGGTGATATGACCTGCCAACAATGCACTTTCAACTGGATAGCTTCTCAGTAGTCAGACAAAATCTCAAGAGTGAGGTCGAGCGTCGCGAGAGTAAAGACCATCCTTGTTGCAAAACTGACCTTCTATGTATATTGCGTGTCAAAATGATTGCAAGTACCTTATTTGGTCGAAGATTTGTCTGCTCAAAAGTCCACCGTCAGGGCCGCGAGTGGGAGGCATGGCCCTTTGCGTATCCGATAACCCGGGTCTAGCGGAGCACCGTAGGCTATCTGACTTTGCTGTTTACAATTCCAGAACGATTTATAGTACAGAGGGTTACCATGGAAGACCAGAAAGTTGTCTCTTTGACCATAAGCATCGCGTCCTCAGCAGTTTGCACTAATGCCCGCTCCAGAAACTAATTTGTTTCCACACAGAAGCCTCGAATACCACTCAAAATCAGCACGTTTTGCATAAGGCATTATGATGACCCTTCTGAAAGCTATTCTGTGCTTTAAATTCTCTGTTAGCCGCGTAAGACTTGCTCAACAACACAACTGGCGTATGTAGCACGTCATTTCTACGGGTGAACACATGAGCGAGGCGCCAGCCGCTCTTTTATGCCCAACTCAAGAAGCGTCCCACATTAGACGAACGCAAATATAACCTTACATATTGTAGTGCCATAAGCTAAACTTTTTCGCATGCAGAAGTTGCGGCGTAGTTTTCCGCGGAAGATATATTATCTTGCATCACCACACCTTTTAGGGTTAGGGTCAGGCATGCGGAGGAAGCACTGTGGCTTGCGACGCGCAAGCTGTTCATCGACAGGGCCTTGTTCATAATGTTCTTTTTTGCGCCTTATGGGTCGTTATAATCGTGTCTACTATAATTGACGGTTACAAGAACTTGATAGACTTTTCGAGTATCCTCCAAGACGCGCAAAAGCGGGTTGATCCTCCGAATAATAATAGATGATAAAACTGCATAAGTGCCCAATACATCGGGATTCTTTACCGAGTGAAGATTATTCAATAGAGACAGACACGAAGTGGTGAAACCTTCTCTATTTCTATTCTTGTACTAAGTCTCCATAAATGGGTGTACGACTGCACACTGGCAAGTAGGAGCGTCAAGCATTTGTACGGTGAGATACAGGGCAGCTCTACCGTGCGCCAACCCGTTTCGAGTAAAGCCTTCATCATAACAGATATCGATACATTTTTTCTGAGCCAGCCGAGAAAACTCCGAAGTTGCTCCTGGCGTGTTGAAATTGACGGTGTTGAGTGTGGTTATGAAGTCTGAGTGTGTTACGTCGAGCCGTTTTGTCGGCGGATACGGCGGATAACAGTGAATACTAACGTCTGGTAGAACGGATGATTAGTAACCCAAATACACAGATCGTTTGCCCGATATAGTTTAATTTTATAGCTTTGAAGGACCTAGGGTAGTGTATTAGGTGGCATGATCATTCTAGTCCTGTCTGCGTCCTTACAAGCAGAATCTTCATCAGCCTCACACAAGGATACACGATCAATAGACTTATAGAAACTAGTTTGAAATATAATATTTCTCTAATTCTTTGCATTACCACTTTTTCATAGAATATTTAGCGGTTAGGCGACAAGACAACATATATTTTTTTCTATTTCCATCCCCACTTAGTATTCCTGATAAATACACGCAGACGTATATCTAAATACATACGAATAGCTTCTGTAGTTCATCGCGTATAAGAAACATTCTATCGAGTGCTGACTACGATATCTTTCAAGTAAGCAATTAGGGTGCCTGTGCTACACATTTTACCCCATCGGTCCGCGTTCATGCGACTCTTTCCCGATTATCTCTGTTTTGGCCGTATACAAGACCGAACTCGATGAAGCATAGCAAGGAATCAACTTTCAGCTAATCTCCTGCGAAGCACTGGTCAGACTTGCCGCCCCTCGTCTGGCTGAAGCAAGCATTGATAGGAGAATATTTGCCGATCAGAGCGGCCTCTGCATCATAAATGCTAGCAACATCCGCCACATGGTCGTGACTACAATTGCTAGGACCAGATTTATCGTCTTTGCCATAGTAGCGGCTTCCGGAACTTACTGCATGCTCTACATCGTAGCTGCAGTGATGGGGCGAGTCTGTCATAGCGGCTGTGCCACCAGCCGCTCCGGCCACGTTTGTGTCTCCGGCCGCGGTAGCCATATCAGTACTATGCTGTACTGCTTTAGCCGCACAATTGTCGGCGCGGCGTGCCGTTTCTTCTTCATGGTTGAATTCATACCTGCAGTGATGGCATTGAGTTTCCTGGCTGCGGTGACAAGTATCGTTGTTTTGAGGGTTATGGTGGCCGTATTCCTTATAGCTTTGAGACCTGCTGATAGTCAGAGTCGTATCTGCTTGAGTCGATTCGCGGGCGACTAGTGTCATTGGGTTATTTTAGCAAAGGGCTCAGAAGAGAGGGTATTGTTATGGCAGGCAGTAGAGAAGCGTACGGGCATGGAGCTGGACAGGGGACGGGAATTTGAGGGGCGACGATATTGAACAGGTCTTACAAGAAGCCATAGTGAACATTTGAGTACTGGTTTCTTTGACAATGATACTTTCCAGAGTTCTAATTTGAACCGATAGAGTGGATGTACAAGATCGTGCAACTTTCACAGCCAAAGGCGAAGACAAAAAAAGACGATGTAAAATGCCGCGAGAGGCCATACGTTTTTCTTCGATCTTTTCCGGAGATGAAGAATTTTTATATGCAGATCGTCTTTTTTATGCTCCTCACGGGCGCATGCGTTATCCTCAGCTGCATCACGTATCCCCTCCTCATTACTTGTTGATTATAAACAAGCTGCACTGCCTGTGCCACTCTAGGCCCACAAGAGATGCCTTGCATGTATGCGGGAACGAATTATCAATTGAACACGACGCAGCGTGATCCATGAAATGACTACGCTCATTCCAGCCGTCACGAACGTGGAACTCGGTCAACGCAAATTCGCCGTCGACCTAGCACTACGGCCGCCTTCACGCGTAGCAGGCCGAGCATGGCTAGATTTTACAAGCCTTAGCCGTTTTCCGAAGTTCTTTTACATTTTTGTGGACTTTCAAAAGAATGCCTACTTGTTTGTTCCTCTTGTTCTCCTGTCGGCGGATGAAGAAAAAAAAGCCTAACCTTTGCGGCCTTTTATCTGCAATGCCAATTGCCGTTCATAATCAGTAAGCAGAGATAGATGAGGCTGAGCGACACGTCCGTGGTTGGGATGGATTTGATTAGGGCGGCAAAACGCATATCCTCGAACGTTGTCCTGCGAGGGGGTGATAGCCGACTCATTGGCCAGGTCGGACGAGGAAGTTCGTAGCCGCGGCTATGCGATCCTTCATGAGGAGCTCACAATTAAATCTGCAGTCTGTAAATCAGTATTGAAATTGAGCAAAGACATATTCAGGACCAGGAGAGGAGCCTGCCAGCGGGTAATTTCGAGAGAGGGCAGCAACAATTCCGCATAAGGTCATTAGTCGTCAACTCTTTCCACAACATGACAACTATGACTTTTTTTCACTCCTGCTTGCGAAGCTTACTTTCAACAAGGAGCGCTAGCCGCGTAGGAAAACAGTTCAGGCCGTAGGACTTAAACTTATTAAACAGCTTATTTAGTTTTTTTAAGTTTTAAAAAGAAATTAAAGTAGGTCTATATATAGTGCTTACCTAGAAATAGATAAGGAATATTTTTATCTTTAAGAGATACTATTATTATTACTACTAAAGTTTTAAAGCTTAAAGTTTTAAAATAGAGCCTTTAATTTTTAAGACTAGCTAACTATTAATAGATATTCTACTTATATAACTATATAGGTAAAGTTTTTCTTTCTTAATTAGAAATAATCCTAGCTAACTCTAGTAAAAACCTTTATTTTATTATATATTTAAATAGTTAAGCTATTGAATAAATATTCTTTTAATGGGCTATATCTTTCTATAGAAGAAATAAAAGAACTTTCTTATAATAAAAATACTTTAGTATTAAATAATATATAAGATAATATATATTAAAAATATCTATTTGACATAAGATTTTATTTTAATAAATAATATATAAAGTAATGTTTTAAAAATAAAAAACTTTATAGATAATCTAGATTTCTAAAGCTTTAGAAAGTAGTTATTAAGTAACTAAGCTAATTCTTCTTCTTAGGAAAAATAATTAAGAAAAAAGTAGTAATAATTTATAGACAAAGTAGTATCTAATGGCTATATTTTTAAAGCCTTAGTAGCTTATATATATTAATACTTAGAAATAAGTTTTAATTATTATGTGTTTTTATATTAAAATATTCTCCTTTATCCTAATGATAACTTGAAATATTAAGAAAAGATATATATCATGGAATTTATATAGTTTTAAGAAAATAGCTAACTTCTAAAACTTAAATAATTCTAATTAATCTATATAATCTAATTTATAGAACGATACTATATAAACTATAGTCTTATTAGATCTTTTGCATATAGTATGCTACTTAATTAGGAATTTATATAGTTAAAAAATCATAACATAGAATCTACCCTATATCGAGACTAGGCGTCAGGAAGCGCATAAATAAATACACACTCGTGTCACAATATCGGCTCAAAAACACCCCTCAATGAAACGAAACAGAACAAAAACATCAATATGTAAGGTCCTGAGACTGCCTCACGCAAAGTACCCGGGCAGCTACGTGTCAGCGCTCTGGCATTCTTCCCAGATTAACGCATCCCTCCGTCAACAACATCATCCGGACCGCGGGCACTCAACGACTGTGGGGTTGTAAAACTGAGCCCGAAATAGGTGTGCATTACGAGCTTGTGAGAGTAGCGCTGGTATTGCCCTCCGACCCAAGGACGGATGAATCCACGGCGTCGTCATTTCTGGAGTACGTCTGGCATGGCGTCATAGGTCATGGCTCCATCGTACGCGAACGCAGGGTCGAAGTAATGCGGCCAGTCAATGGAAGGAACATTATTGCTGGAGACGTCAGCCGCAGGCACTTCTGTTACCATGGAGTCGTTGATCGGTGCATCAGCGGTAGCCGCAGCTGCATGACCGCTGGTCGTGGTAGCTGCTGCTGCTGCTGCCATTACATTGCTGCGGGAACCCGGGGTCAAATGAAATCTTTGGCGACATCTTGAGGCGTGGCGTTTATTATTATCTTTGCGATTGAACGGGCGTCCACAGTGCTCGCAGACAAAACGTGGGTCATCATGAACGGTATTCATGTGTCTAGCAGCATTTCCAGGCGTGGTGAATGTAGCCTGGCATGTTGTGCAAGTTTGAGCCTCTGCTGCAGGCAAAGTGTTTCCGCTCGTCGTTGCCGCGACGTCGGCTGCAATGAGAGATACTGGCAGGGACTTGGTCAGCACTGGTTGGGGGAGGGACTGAAGCTGGAGGACGACAGGCCAAGGCCGCCCAAGAAACACGGGCATAGACTGGAGGGATTAAAAGTTGAATTCTTACGGTTGGACATAGATTTCTCACGAATGGTTGGAGCGAAGTATAATGGTGGATGTAGCAGTCTGAAGTCGTCGTAGCCAAAATACGAGACCAATGCAACGCCTGGTGCAGCCTCGCAATGGAGATTCGCCGTAGAGGTTAGGGATTTTGATTGGGAAAAGAAATAGTGACCTCAGTAGATCTCTGACGGAGCATCGTTTTTATGTGCAGTTTTCCTCAAACCCTCATTCCGCACCGGGCTATACCAGAATCGACCTGCAGGTAAGGGCTATTCCAAACGCCCGTTGATCAACTCAATTCTCCTCAAGGTGAGCAAGACAATTCACCAAGAAGAACAACTAGTGGGTCGTAGCTGGTATTTCAATCGAGGAAGCTTCATTTTGTTTCATTCGCCCCGAGTTTCAACGTATGAGTGGTGCACAGCGTAGAGCCGTTCACCGTCGCCCACTTTCCGTGACCCGATCTCGCCCTGAACCGGCTGAATCACTAGAAGAGCAGAACTCGTTGACAACGGAAGAAGTTCAAGTAAAATAAGAAGGTTAACTGCAGTCGTCTTGGTTGTGGTACATAGTCCCACGCAAGATATTGGCTGCTTGACGCTGCGTTGCTGCAGCCATCTGAGTGAGGTTTATTCTCAACACCGCCAGCATCCGAGATCTTACACCCATACCGCCAATTCACCCTCTTCATTGACTTTTAGTGCGGAAGCGGATGCGTCTTCCGCCTGCCTCCTTAAAATTTGAGGATCGGGATCGATAGCAATCAGGCCATTCTTGTAGCTGCGAGTTGTCAATACCTGCTTACTAGTCATTTTTGTATTCGCGCACGCATGCGAAAGCTTTCGACGTTTCATACGGTAACATGATTTCAGTGGTGAAGCAGTATCGAAACATTGTCGGCCGAAATGGGGGCAGGTGTTGGCTGAATCACAACCTGGACAGGTAAAGATAATACGAAGAAATTATGAAACTTCTGTATCTGCCCTTTTCGAGCATTAAATACTGAATCTTGGGCGGTGCTGCCTCGGCATCCAGATCACACGGCAAAGGATGGCTGCCACTAAACCGACGTGTGACTCAAAGGAAATTACCACCCAACGCAGCTCAAGACCTATATAATGCAGTCATGTCTCGGTCTTTTTTGCCCGTGTCAACGGTGAGGGCTGCGGGCGACATTGACCACTCGACAGCCTGGTCGTGCCGATCGCCAAGGTGCGCCATCTACGGCCATGATTAGAGAGTCCGACAACAAGGCATCAGAGGCTTTCGCGCACGTTAACACTCCCTAAAGTCAAAGAGACTTTCATGTAAAGTCTATACTGTATTAATTTGTGTTGACCCATCCGTCATCACGTCGTTAAGTGCCTCGCGCGCTCGTCGACTTGTGTGTCCAGTAGAGCTAGACTGAATGCAGGAGACCGGGATCGTAGGCAGCCAAGACACATAGTCTCAGAAGCGGAGGGTAGGCTGGGTCACTGCATCAGAGCGACAGGGGTCGTACATCGATATTCTTGATCATTTTATTCCTTGTGATAGTCGGTAGACTCCTCAGTTATTGGCCGTATGCCAAGTTGACTAAATTGGCGATGGCGGACAGAAAGGGAAAGGGCGGCTCGCCAACACATGCATGAGTACGTGGCCAATGCTGACGATAATAGGCAGCAAGGTACAGAGAGCCTTGTTTGACTGAAGCCTTGCTTTACGTCATGGCGTTTTAATTGCTCTTTGCTTAGCGCTGTGCAATACATGCATGTACGTAGTCATGATTTTTAGGTTCATAACTAGTAACGGGTCGGTCCGTGCCGCTGGCAGTCATATATATCGAATTTGGCTTAGAGTGGCCACTTGAACGCTCGGATCAAAAACAAATCATGAATGACTTGATTGACTAACCACCTGCTGACTCTGGCCTGCATCGGTATACATGGCGTGGAACCGCGAAACTGAGGACATGGAACATGAGGTGGGTAGGGGCAGCTCTCGTTCGCGTGAGTGGCATCAGCTGATCCGTCGCCTCACCAGACACAGGGACGGCCATAGTGATGGTGTGGTTCAAAAGAAGGCCCAGGGGGACTCGGTCAAGCTCTAGGTGTAGAAGGCGAATGTGTCGCTTGAGATTTTCTTTGCGCTAAAACGGCATCACCACCCAGACAGAATCTCGCAAATATAATTATGCCAATGCGTTTTGTGCACGGTGCCACGTACGATCACGGGCCGGCGAGAAAACCAGTGAGTGTAGTGTGCATGGAAAACGCGCTGGTCGCAGCGCGGAGGACTGGTTGGTACTCCCTAATGATGAGTCTAAGTAGTCACTCGACATTCTTGGAAAGCGACATATTTACTGTTAGATAGCACGGAAATATTAAAGCGGCTGCCGATATTCAAAGTCGGTGCAGGAGGACATGCCCAAGAAAGTCATGCGTTATCGTAGTTACATATAGAAATATTGGCCAAGCACGAGCGTGATAGATTAGAAAAAAATCACTGGACGCCATTTCTCTGTGCGCATCGAGATATCAAGTACCGAGATGAACCGGGGGGGGGGTGATGAGGGGGCTGAAAGAAACATGGTTTTGGCCAACTCCTTAAACATAGGTCAACTGGCCGTACAGGGATACGAGGCATCTTGGTGCAGGCTTTGCGAATCGTACTCGGAAGGCCACTCCGAAGCGAGCCCGGCTTCGCGACAATGAGGTCGGCAGGCTTTGTTGAGCTGTGGACGGCCATGTTGGAACGGGGAAAAATAAATCATCACCGGGAAGTAGCAAAAGAAGAGAGTGCAATGTGTGGTGCGATAGGCTGGAAAGTAAGTGTAATATTCAATGAGGACATATGCTATTGCCCCAGTTATGATATGTACCGATCAACCAGGGCATCTTAATAGTACCAATCTCCTGGAAAAGATACGCGTGCTCCGCATATGGCGGCAACGACTTTTAAGCCGGGCGCATGGCCTGCTTTTCGCTGCAATAGTATCACCCACCAGTCTCAGACACTTTGTTGCACAACAGGTGCGGACACAAGACTCGACTCGCAGCATTAGCCATCACGAGACAAACATGCAATCGTGGGAACTACTGCCTCTATACGACATGCTTGCTCCGGGACACGTACCCGCTCTCCATGCACGAAGTCATTCTTCCGGGTTGGCCGGATTGCAGGCTACTCATCGCTGGGTAACCGTGAGCTGGCGGAGCAGAAAGAAATCCTCGAAGTCAACTACAGCTAAGACTAGTGGACGCCGCCTGACATATGGGCGAAGCACTGTGGCCGTATGACTGTCGGCTTCGTCGCCAAATACAGCAGACATCCCGGCCCTCAGAATGCAGCGCCAGAGGCATGCATACTATTGGCGAGGGCGGAAACTTGATACCCCAGCTTTTTTTCTAAATGGCTGAGAGAAGAAAATTGGACTGTGTATAGAACGAAGTAGAGCCTCGTGGACTCATTCGTTATCAAACTATAGGACTTGATTTGCTCCTTATTCTTCATGGTCGCAACGTCTCTACCAGACAAACCTTTAATATTCTTTGCTAATCAAATCGATCTTCGGGAGCTACACCTGAACACGTTGCCCAGCGACATTTTTCCAAGACCTCTAACTGTCTTAACTGTCTTCGCCACGCGGGATGGAGCCGGCAGCCTCAGAGACCCCCCCCCAAGCATGTGACGCAGCCGGCTCGTCAAGAATCATAGGGCCCGACTCAGTTGACCTGTCTGCTGCAAATGAATTTTCCTTGGTAGCTACAGTTATCGACATTTGGGAATGTCTTGGAGCATTGCCGACAGACCGTAGTCAGCGCTGGGCTGGGGGTTACATCGGTCAGGACACCGACAGATAAGCCAAGCAGCCCAAACTTCGGCCCTTCCGATGGACCTATGGGAATGTATTGTTGTTGTCAGTCGATGAGGTGCGCTGAAATGAAAAAAAAAATAAAGAAGAGAAAAAGGCATGTATCTCTTGCTATAGCGGCCAACAATAGAAGAAGAAAGGGCCGATTCTTGTGATATCAAATAGGTTGTGTAGAAGCCTATACGAGGTTGTCTGGATTGTCATTATATCCCTCGTTAGCTTTCGCCCTACCCGAAAACCGATACTTCTCATTTGCCCCAGGCAACGTTTTGCATAGGCGCAAGTAAGTACCCATGTATGTAAATCAGCCGGGTAAGTAGAGACCGGACTACAACTCCGAAGATTGGGAGGGCGGCTATTGAATCAAGTTCGAGGTAATGGGAGGAGAACCGAGGTTTAGTCCAGTCTTCTTCCTCTTACCCTACGGCGAGTCACCTTCTCTTTCAAAAGCGGTCGACAAGCCCCGAAAAGAGCAGTGCACTTTGCCCTTCTTTCTTAGTCTATCGCACATACAATACAATTGGATCTCCTGCTCCCAGACGATGGGAACGTGGCATGGCACTGATGTTGTTTGCCGTCGCATACCATTTGCTATTGGTCAGTATCTACGCGAGGCTCGAAGTGCTCGGACCTTTTCTTTTTAAGCCATCGCGCCGTCTTGTACTCCACCGCCCGGCTTCCTAGTAGTTCTATGGGGATGATTGCCGTGAGAGGTCTACAATGTGACGTCTACGTAAGCGTGCCCTGGCGGCGGGGCTGCATCTGACCAGGGCAGATAAGATGAAACTCCAGTCCGTCACGATCTGCGCACGAGGACTTATCGCTATCTTAGCGACGCGGCGCGTATCTGGACTCCCTAATAATGGATCTGTATCTATCAAGAGACAGAATTGCCCGGGGCATAAGCTGAATCTTAATAGATACCCTAGAGATTGGCCTACGATCATAGAATTTGCGATTCTAGACAGGGGCTATGCAAATGTACCTGCGCTCTACTAAGTATGTTGCCGTATAATATCGACCTTGACAGAGGCTAATTCTGAGTGCTGAAATCTGTCTCACAAGGTACAGGCGCTGTTTGTCTGGCCAATCCGATACGCACCTTGATCAGCTGCGCACCAGCGTGTATAGAGGTGACGTAGACAAAGATTCTTACATGTATTTCACGGTGGGCATGTATATTTGCACTAACTAATTGCTGCGGTCATTGTCGCCATAAATCTAGGCAACGTATAGGTCCTGATATGTATCTATCGTCGCTCATATACCCAGAGTCGTAGATCTGAATGCAACACTGTAGCCATCAGTCATTTGGCGACATATTGCGCGGGCATATTGCAGGGTCTGCGATAGCGTCTTCCCGTCGAATATGACTCGAAAGACGACAGTGGTTTTGGTCGGCCTTCCTTTGGCTCTTTCCGACTGGCCGTCTGCATGGCTGACTTATCGAATGGCTGTTGAACCGACTCGTCAACTGCTTCGCACTCGCCACCATCACGTCACGACTGCGTATTTGTCAGTCAGTGATAGTTATGTCCTGTCCCCCGCCCTGCGCGCATCGCCATTGTCGCGTGGCCGCGACACGTTCATAATCCCCGCGCGGAACTAATCAGCGCAAGGCCCAAAAGAGTTCGGGGGCTAAGGTACCAATTTGAACATGAAACGCGTTATTTCTGTTGCACGGATATTACGATAGGTATCGCATCTGGCACCAAGAAAATCCGATCTACTCGGCCGAGCCAGTAGGTCTTACTGGTCTCATTGTGCAGACTAGTCTTCGATGGGTTGTCGTGCGATGAGCGCAAACATGGACAGCTGAATGCAAGGATAATTTAGTTTGCGTAAGACAACCAGGCCATCTTGCACGGCTCGTCGCTTTATATGAAACCGTTCTACTGGCTCTCGGAATCTCGATGAACCTATAGTCTTCCGGAACCAAAGGGAACCGCTAACCGCCGAGAACCGGCCGGCAGCTGCTCATCAAGCCTAAGTGGAGGTAATGCATTCACAGGAGCTAGGCAACGAGATCACCGTTGCCCCCGTGGCTTCGTTCCGCACGACCCCATCTTTACCCCTTTCAACTAAACCACGCTTGCCATCGCGGACTAGGGTTAAGAGCTTCTGTCGGAAGGCTGAGAGACTATTGAAAAAGACAGGGTAATCGATGACCGAGGTCAAGTTCTTCTTTGAATCATGTTCTCGTGACAAGGCTGGAAGCGCCAAGCTTACAGGAAAGCCTGGACCAGCTGTTGCTGTCAGGGCGGTAAGACACCGACAGGGTTTCTCATACACGTAGTCCTAGATTAGGACCACGACGGTGAGCAATTGAAGCCTGATTCTACACATTAGCTACCTACGTTAACCCTCTCTTCCAACAACGCAATGACACAAGTTCTTATGTGGTTTTCCAAACACCGTATCACATGGTCTCGCGCATCCATGGACTTGCCACTTGGTAGCAACTTTATAGGGCGAGAATTTTATTTCTGAGCCATGCGGCCCAAGGCCACTGTGCGTCTTCTGGAGTCAAAGCTTCTAATGCCAATTTCAATCCGCTCACCTTGTTTTGCCCCCACTCCCCCTCCCCCTTCCCCAGCAGTTGATGCCGATAGGGCATGCTTCTATTCTTGCACACGTCGGCGAGGTCTAGACCGGTCAATGGCGGCCAAGGCGACATGAGCTAGATTAAAAATTCCGTCCACGCACGCCAATTTCAGGACGAGAGGTCCAGAGTCGTTTCTAAGTGTGCCTCACGTGGACTCGCCGATATTGTCGGGTGCAGCTACAAAGTTTATCCTTTGGACAGCAGTGTTTTCATTTTTGTGGGCGCAGCAGCAACCTTCCCGCCGTCATTGACACGCAGCAAAGCATTTGACGTACATCACCCACTTCTAGCAAGCCATGCTTGGCAGTCAGCAGGAGATGGAGGCAGCCTAGATGAGAGAATCAGGTGTCGACTAGACATGGGACGAGGGGCCGGGGGAAGGCTGGGTACAGATCATTGCATAATAAGCCGAGACATGCATGTCACATGTTTGAATGGCCAGTTCGTCTCGCTCATGCAGAAGATGGGAAGACATTTCCTTGGCTAAAAGATGTCTTGCTAACAATGTCGATGGCTAGTTCGGCCGGCCTCACCGGACTGCCCTCCGGACGACCAGGCAGTTGGTGTTACACAATGCCCGGGCGAGGCAAGATAATTTCCCCCTTTCTGTAGCATGGGATTTGTATTCACGGCCTACTATAACGCACGCTCGTGGTTCATCATCCGCGACCAGCGCCCGGTGCCCCCCTTTCCCCTTGGCCGGCACAGCCAACCACTCTCGCCTTTTTTTTTTCTTCCTACTTCTTCTTTCTGTATGACACGTCACACGTTGTACCACGTAGGTAAGCCTGGGCTTGCGCAGGCCGCCAAGCGCTTCACTGACCGTAAAACGCGCACGCCCTACATGGGCCGCCTATATAGGCCGCCTGAATAATCATTTCGGCCAAGGTACACTAGAACTCAACAAAATCAAGTCTAGTGTGCGGTTTTTGTTTGCTAACTATAGTGTATCTCTCACGGAGGTTAGTCTGGAAGCGGATAGAGAGAGCGAGACCTTGTCATTTGGCGCGGAACGACGGTAACTTTTGTATCTCACGTCCGGCGGCAGCTTTCTGAGCTGGCCACGAACCTACGTCGGCATTATCCCACCAACTTCACATCTTGGCTAGCATATGCCGAGCTATGCTGCAAAAGCAGCGTGAGGCAAGCGCCACAATCATGGTAGAAGTCATCAATACTAGTTTACATCATCATTGACCCGATTGAGCCACTGACGGCTACTGTTTCGGTGAAAATAACGTGTGTGGCCGTTAATCTAAAAATCCGTCTATTAATACTCAGTTTCAAAAATGTACATCACTAGACAACTTGTGTGGCCGACAGGACCTAGCCTCACGGCGTGCATCCCTCTCTGCCCCGTCTTTGTCGCCTGACACAACTATAGCTACTACCTGTACATCAATGACATATACGCGAGGTCTCATGGCAGTGGGACTGGATGTGAGGGACAAAGATGCGAGCAAGTATTGGGGCTGTCGCCGTCGACGACGCCGGTCGTAGTGATGGAGAGCTCTTAGACGGATATACTATGCTAGAGGACAAGGTCTACAATCGTGGCGATGGTAACAAGGAGATTGCCCACCCTGGACTATACATGCTGTCCAGTCCATGGAGTGCCTGGGTTCGGGGCTGCAACAGTCACGATCAACCAGTCCAACCCATCATTCTTGTTCGCGCCATGTAGGCTTACGAGGTGTCGCTTGGCATTGTCCTTGCGAGGAAATTGCACGCCGCACCAGTCGCAACGGAATCGGATGCCTCCGTGCTGTTCACGCATGTGCCTATTGCGGTTACCGGCCGTCACAAACCCTAAGCCGCACGGCACGCACCGAAACTGTCCCCCAACTGTGTAAAAAGGTGGTTAACAATCACTGTACGTCTACTTCTACGTACTGGGAAGCCCTTGTCTGGAAGTATATGCACTCACAGCTAGACATGCCCGTGTTTTTTGCTATGTTGCAAGTTATTTTCGGAACTTGATTGGTTTGTGTTTGCGTATGACAAACATGGAAGATTCTCTGGGCACGCCGTGACCCGGCATTTATACAAAAAAAAATGCATGAAAATTTGAGAAAGAGGTGATAGAATGGGTCCTGTGCATTTCCAGTATTGTTAATCATTTGTAGCACATTGACCGTTGATGTCAAAGGCGTCGGTACGGTAGGGTGTTGTGACTTGGGTAATATTGCACTTTGCCAAAGGTCCGTACCCAACATCAGCCATGCCATGCCGCCGCACGCGCATTGGGAAAACCTATCCGGAGAATTAAATGGATCATGACGTCAAAGGGAAGCAAGTACTGACACGATGGTGTTGGTAGTATTTTATGGCAACGAGCAGGTCATTCTCTTCGCTTAATGATGCTTGCAAGAAAATGATGCGCCAGATCGAGTGCCATGCTGACATTGAGGATGAACAGCCAGCCAATGAAGATGCGAGGGAAGATGTAACCCCTGGACAAGGTGGAAATGGCTGCGCACCTCAGATGATCCAGAACGAACTCTTCCTCCTCGCCAGATGTGCAGGAAGGCTGCGTTTGAGCCTAACTGGGTCAGAGATTGCCAGCCAACCATCCTCTGCCCCTAACCTTGTCTGCAAAAGAAAAAGGAAATAGCATCTACAAGCTGTCGGACTTGGCATTACATTTTGTGTTGCCTTTTGTGTTAGCTGCATTAGTTATAATGCATTTAATAGCTATTCATGAAACAGCTAAAATTTTTTACTATAGAAAATAGTACTCATCCTACAGCAAATAATAAAGTCATATTTATTTGCTTCATAGCAATATAAGTATATAAAGAAATTATTATGGAATTTTAGCTATGTATTAAGGAGAATTAATATAGAACAAAGAAATATAAAAATATTTCTTAATTCTACAAACTCTAGAGGCATAAAGAATACAAATATACTTAATCCAAACATAAATAAAAAAATGGTTATTAAATCTTTATTACAACAATATTTAGATGGTATAGGTTCTATTCATTTAGCTAAAAATAGAGAAATAGTTAATTATTCTATTGATTCAATTGAAGATTTAAATAAACTTATTAATCATTTTGATAAATATCCATTATTAACTCAAAAAGCTGCTGATCTATTATTATTTAAACAATTATCTGAATAATTACTTCAGCCACTTATAGTTTTTCAACTATAGCTTGGTACCTTAAACTTTAGGAGTTCCCCGGAGTTTGACAATTTATCCCCACAATTACGTTTTCCCCTTACATAATACCGAGGCCATTGGCAAGGATTCTCCAAGCCTTTGAATGCTCTAAGGGATGGTATGCCATGGCCGCATTTAAATACTGCAGGCTTTGAATTAGGCAGACGTCGAACCTTTGCGATTCGGTGGGCAAATGAACGGCTATTGTGCCGATAATTCCCAGTCGGCGGATGAATAGCTACATCGACATCTCGATACGACCTTTCAGCCTCCTTCTAGAAGGCCTGCATGGCTGGGAAAAAAGCGCGTGGCCACCAAACCACGAATCGCAGGCAGTCTCGTGTATTTTCGCGACGCCCATCACTCTACCGCTACCATACAGTAAATTTGTCTTACTCAACGTCTTTCTATTCTTTATTGTCGCATTGGCCCCCAGATTTGTTAGAATGCGAAGGGATGAGCCCAAGTGTGTCTGTTGTTAGATCTGAGTACAATGTACGCTATGCGATGCGGCTGTGCCACGAATATCTGACAGGACGGTACGACACTCGCGCAAGCTTGACACACGACGCAGAAACGAGCCTCACTACATACGTTACCCATGCCCAAGGGAAAGGGATGGTCGCACGAGACGGCTGAGGCGCCTCTGCGCGGCTCAACGATTCGAGTGCATGCGTTCGAGTCCTGAGCCGCGAGGCTACGTTTCACGGCGCCAGATGCTTGTATCATCGGCAGTCGAGTCAGGTCCTACCCATGGCCCCCACGATAATCTGTCAAAAGACGTCGCGAAGCCCTGGCCGGAATGACGACAGATGGGCCAAGCCAGGCTGTGCTGGGAGCTGGGCCGCTGGCAGATCTTTCGCGGTGCCGATAAGTTCAGTACTCTAGCCGTAGCCCGAGCAGGTTATAGCCTGTCGCTAGCTACGGTTAGAGAAAGTCCCGCACAATATAATCAGGTGCGGTTTCCTACGTCGCTATCACTGAGGGAGTTCAGCACAGCAATAATAAAGGTCATCGTGAGTTCGCCAAGCTACTCTTTCGGAATATGATGATAAACCGAACCGGCTTGTCAATTACTCGAACCATCATTCCCGGTCACCAGCCTCGGGGCCCTGGCTACTACCCGCGGCACTGAAGGACGACAGCCTGTTACCATGTACATATGTCTACATGCACATACTATGGCAAGCGCAAGCCATGACGCATTCTGTCGGTACTAAGTATGGGCTCTTCCTAGCCCAAGGGCTAGGATCTCGCTACCAAGTCACCTTCCTATAGGCCGTGGTTGTTTCTCGCTTACCCTTCTTTCATGACTGCCCACCAATATGCCCTTGAATTTGTTGTGCATATGTACCTAGTGCTTGGCGGCCACATGCCTGTATGCAGCTAACATGACTGAATAAATGTTGGCTCTGTACGTACTACTAGGTACCTATATACCGTCAATCCTCCGCCGGCTTTCCCTGTCGAGCCTTGTCGATACCTGGCAGCTTTGCGCTACTGTTTGTAGTGATTCTCGTCGGTGTAAGCGGTGACCATCTACTGTATGTATTTTGTATGCCGGACGCTCATCCAACAGGTATGGCGACATTTTCTCGCGTCGAACTGTATTAGCCGGCTAACCGGCTAAAACAAATTGCATGTTCGGACTATCATCTATGCCGGTGACAATAAACGAGTGTATTGAATGCATAGACACGATAACGACGGTATTTATTTACATCAATTATTCAGTCTTTTTCCATGTATCCTGCCTCGCCAAATATCCAAACGTTTTTCCCGATCGCCAACTGTGCTCACCGTCGCATGCCACACCCTGTCGCATCTAGGCTACAGTCTCGCCGAAAGAGTCTGCCTTTGCCAGCTCTAGTTCATTATGCCTCCCGGGGCGCTTCAATGAGTTCACCTTCATCATCTGACGCCAAAAGCCCGATTCCGATAACCGTGTACAATTCTGGCGGCCGAGGGATTACTTCCACGGCCTCGAAGTACCGCCCGACCCCACGGTCCGTCAGTGCGGGTTGTGGCTTGTCCGCGCAGGCGTCCTCCTCAATGGCCCATCCATTCCGAGGCCAGCAAGCGACAGAGGCCGGGTTGTCCACCGGCGGATATCGATAGTTGGTAAGATTGGCAAAAGCAGCAGGACCGGCGTCCTTGTGAGACGACAGCATGTGTCTCCGGGTATTGTCTTTCCGAGTAAAAGATGTGGAGCAGCAGGGGCACTGAATCCTGGCACTGCCGTAGCAGGACACTTCATGCCTTCTGAGCGTGCCCTTTTTTTCGAATATTTTGGCGCAGCGACGGCAGGCAAAGCGCGTGAGCGGCCTCGAAGTCGCATCGTCTAACAACCGTGAGCCGGGTCATCGCTGTCGACCTAATAAGGTCGGGCCCTAGAGGTTGACTCACCAGTAGACATTATTGCTTTTGTCCGCCAAATTGCGCTACCGATGTTGGCAATTAAGAGACTGTGGGCAAGTAGACCCGAGACTCAGAGAACATGAGAGACCACTGCCTTGGTCAAACTACCTCGCGCCCTAAATCAAACTTGGTTGCCATGGCATGCTCGCTGTTGCGTTTATATCTTTCTAGTCATGGTGTTGACGATTGCTCGCATCTGTTCGATCCAAACCTTTGCCATGATCAAGTGGTAACTGAGATTCGTGTTCATGTTGAAGGTGTCGCTCGACTCATCAGTGGCCGCCGCTTCCGGCTCCGCTGGCTCGTCGGCCGCCACAGAGACGGGCCTGCTCGCACGACGGGCGCCCGCCGTTGCAGGCATGGAGTCCGCGGTAAGACCAGTAGCCGTAGCAGGCCGACTGGCAGAGGAACGGACGCCGTTGTTGCTCTGGTGAGACGCTCTGACGTGTCGATTGAGGTTCCCCTTGCGAGTATATCGCTTCTTGCAGGAGGAACATTCATGCGGTCGCAGAGGGTCGAAGGCAGGTTCTCCGCAGACTTCGTGGTTGAGGAGCGCTGCGATGCTGGGCCCGCCGGCTAGCAAGGGCGCCGTTACCCGTCAGCCACGTTAATACGGCTCACGTCTGGAATATTCGGCTTACATGGAGACATGACCAGGGCTGGATAAACTCGCCGCTGTTCGTTGTGTGTGTCAAGAACGAGATTAGGGGTTGAGCTGTCGGAGGTTGTAGACAAAAAAGATTTCTTTTGTTTTCGGTTAATTGAATGCCGCGTCCAAGCCATGCCAGAGGGTGCTGGGCTTTATGTACTTCGAGACGAGAGGAGCGCCAAAAAAAAAAAAAAAAAAAACCCATCCTATGCTAAAATGCAGAGGACAGCTTAGTTTTGTTCCGCAGATGTATACTTGCATTAATAGCGGCTTGACAAGGACAGTTGAGCCATCAAGCACGGTAGTACGCACAGGGATGTACGATGGGGTGCGCACAGCTGAACGTTTGGCTGTGTGACCAACCCGCTTGTCGCAGGGGAACAAAAAATCGGCAAAGGCTGAGCTTCGAGTAGGTGCAGATGTTGTGTGTGTCAGTCTGTCGGCGGATTGCCGTTTGCGTAGTTTGACGATGAGAAAACATGATCCCCTTGCATTTCTCGCCACCCTACAGACATTGCTTTTCTTCAGTCATGAGGCAGCCAAAGAGGTATTAATACCGTGTCCGTCTATATACGAACAGAGGTCTCGATGGTCTAATAGAGCATCACCTTGCTTTGTTTTTCACATTGTGTTGTGCCCAAGCATCGCGACGTCTTTTTCCTTTTCTTTTTTCTTCGAGAAATATCCATTTCTACTTTCAGCCTGACTCTCGTTTGGGCGTGCCTTGACCACTCTTTTTCTGAAGAAGACGATTTGGTTGTGTCAGATGCATTGGCAGTCAAGGATTAACACCAATTTGTGTGGATAGCGACATGATCCGTTCGGGCTTCTTGTTTTTTTAATTGCAAATCGCTTCCGCCCCCGACAAATTACAATAGTGGACATGGAAAAGGGGGAAAGGGAGTGCACCGGTTACATCTTCCTCAGCCTTGCCTCGTGCCCGGAAGCACAACTTGGCAAAATGCCATTTATTGAAGTAGGCCGAACGCGCGGATACTGACCAATCAGATAGATCCTTTCACGGGACGATTTGCTCGCCGCTCCATTCCGTCGTCCATGCATACCTCCTTAACCCACGACCGAATTGAGCGACGAGCAAATCGTCCCGTGAAAATTAGAATCTAACTTAGATGCTAGCTCGGATAGTGCTTGGGAGTGCGACGGAAGTAGATTAAACTTTGTCAGTTAGTACAAGCCTCTGTAAGCATAATTGATGGCGAGGACACAGATTGTAGCCCATTTTCTAAACTTAAGGGCTCAGACGCAACAGACATAATGTAAAACCGTGTGAATAGGGGCACTTGGTAATTGAACTTTCTAAATTCTAGTTCTTGACTTCGATGTCATTTATACCGAGTTGTAGAGGAGAGGAGGCTTACCGGGCAGCCGGCGGGTAGTCCGACTAATAGACGTGCGCTGCATCCGCTTGAAAACCGGAAAACTATTACACGGCCCATTTGCCGGTGATGTACATGATTTCACAAAAACCGCCAACTCACGAGTAATTTCAGGAGTCTTTACTTCATTTGTGCGTGTCTCTTCTAGCACACTACCCTCTATACAATGCGGACTTTGCAAACTGCTAATTTTTCGATATCATGTCACCAGACGCAGAGTATCAGGCCTCAACTAACCCAAAAACCGACGCCATACCAGCTCGACACATAGAGGCAGGGGTGAGTCCCTCACTGGTCGGGACACAGAAGCCTTGCCTGCATCGGCAGCTTTGCTCATGGCGTATGGCGTTGGTCTTTACGGTTAAATGTGGACCCTCAATAACTACTAGAATGGGGGGGTAAGGGGTGTTTCGCCATCGTGGTCGCTGATGGCTGGGCCACCCGCAAACTCCTTTATAAGCAAGCAGCGACGTATCGTTGTCACCCAGTACGGCAGGCTGGCGTCAGGCGACCTGCCCCTGATGACTGAATATTCAGCTCACCATGGCGTGCGCCGATTCCAACGCCTCACTGTATTGAATTCTACTTGTTGGTCTGTCTTCAATAGGCAAGTGACGGCGGTTTATTCATATGTACAGTATCGTATCCACGTAGCACCTGTTGTGGGACTTGCAACTCTTTTATGCTGCGGTGAGCCTTGCTACCTGGGTCGAGTTTACCTTTTGCTTGACATTTCTCTTGTTGATTCTCTTGTAGCCCCACTGTTCCCTTCGATTCTGCAGTCTTTTCCATTTCTTCACTTCTTTTTATCCTTCTCCTTGGGCGGCTTTTGTACCGCGAAGTCGATTGCGTCCCTGGTATTCCCGCACTACTCCTCACGCTGACGCGACAAATTCTTGTGTGATCGTACGAATAAGAAAAAAAATAGAGAGAAGGTATTCTAGCCCGCACCATCCCTGCAGCCGCCCTTTGCGCTCTCAGAAAATCCTTAGTGCTCTCCCGGAGACTCGGGTGCAACTACGTCCTTAGCTGCAGCTGCGGCGGGAGCGTAACCGTGGGTAAGGGTTGGACGTTCTCGCGCTATCTCAAGGCACAAGGAGACGCATGCGAGATCAATACAAGCTAAAGTAAAGGCTTCCGGCGAATTGACATGGAACATGGAGGGAGAGAGAGAGAGAGAATCCATAACGGACTTTTCAGGACTGTAGTCACGTATGATTCTGACCATATGAAAAAGGAGTTGCTCAAGCTGAAAATCATTCGCGGAAAGTATTCTACCATATTTTACCTTCTCCCCTTCTTAGATGTTGATCTTAATCGTTCTCTTACATTTTCGAGCATGTCGCAAACTAAACGGGGAAGAGGCAAGATGAACGAGATAGGTGAAATGAGCAAAGGAATGAAGGGGTGGAGGGATATTAAAAGACGCCATAATGATATCTGTTCCAGAAATGTCTACATCACGTCTCAAGCTTCCTTTTTTTTTTCCCTCCTAGATCTCCGTGTTTCTACTACTTTTCACAAAGTAGTGTACAGTGCATATAAACAAGTCGTACTGTGATGTCTGCCATAATTGAGGGCCCCCGCCAACTAGTATTTCTTGGCCGATATACGTACTGTATACGGTAGCGTATAGTGCACAGTGTGCGAATCTATCTAATTACTACTAGGTACAGCACTATCGGCTTGGCCCCTCCTCTGGCCGACTCGAGGCGTCCAAAAGGAAGCGAGAATTCCGTCCATATGAACCGGTGGGCGGATCACGCCATACTTTTGACCACTGTCTTAGGCCTGTCCCTTTAGGCTCCGTCCGAGCTCTTGAAAAAAAAAAAGCGGAAGCCTTCCGAAGAAATGGTCCGAGATCCTCCCTTGTTTCCCGCGAGTCAATCAGGAATGAGCGGCAACATCCGTCTTCAATCGGGAACAGCTTGCACGTATTTCTCTCGAACCATCTCCAGGTAAGCGACCGTACCCACGGCCCTTTTTGCGTCAGACACTCACTCTCCTTCTAGGATAAGTGAGTGGACTGACTCTGGCGAGACATCGCAAAATCGCAAACACGTCCCCCCTGTTTTCTCCGCCTTTTTTCTCCTCCGTAATAAATAAACCTGGAGGAGGCATGGCTGGTAGCGATAATAGCAAGCCCATTTTTCCTCGTCACTGCCGGTAACGTGGAAAGCCCCTGGAAGACAAAGGGGGGGCGTTTAGTGGTGACCCGACCTGCGTGCAGGTCGTGCATCGCGTCAATCATCGTCATTCGTTCTTGCGGCAACAGTCGCGGCCCACTGAACGAGCTATAGATGCCCATGATGTGCCTGTTCTCTATGTCTTGCAGTAGTTGCTATTGCATTGCGCCGGCAGGTCCCCCCCGCCCACGTTATCCACAGCGGCTCGCTCACCGGCGATCATGCGGGAAGATGATGGAGCGCCTGCGACAAAATATACATAGCTTCTCTCGCACAAAGCAGTGACACGAGCTGGTCCGTATCACAGCACCTCTCTGCAGCCTTCAAGCTCTGCCTGCACTGGGCTTTTTGGAGTGACAAAGAGTCCGAGCTGAAATGGAGACGGGTTTGTTGTAAAGAATGGGCGAGATTGCTACGCCTAGATAAATATTGTTGGCCAATTTCTCTTTCGCCATTTCGACACAAGTGGTATCAACACGGTGAAATAGAAAGTGATTCTCATCGACTTGATTGCGTCGGCCATCACATCGAGAACTCATAACGTCTTTGCACCTGATCGCTAGTAAGAAAACATAATAGTTCATGTCTATGTAGTAACTGTTGGCCCATAGACACGCAAACCCAGTGTCTGGCCATTTCGGGACATGACCATAGCCTACATAGTGAGGAAGACCTCACCGCTCTGCTTAGCTCGCAAAAAAAGCGGTTTCTGACACAGAAACATCAGGTGGCGATCGGAGTGTTCCATCTTGAAGCTAAAAATAGAGTGGCGAAATGAAGAAGGGCGCTCTGAAGTCGCGCCCCGTTGGCGGGTTGGGTAGCCTTGAGACTGCCCAATAATCGTGGCCCCCAAGGTGGCGAGGTCCATGTTTATTCTTCTTTACAGGTTTGTTGGGCCAGAGCGGTCAGGCAACATCGTAAAAGTCTGCATGCGAGGCTCCGAAACGCTGTCTCACCCGGATCCAATTCCGACAGCGGCCATGTCTTGAGGTAACGTCTCACAAGGTACCGGCACGGCGGTTCTTCCCGGTGCCACCGACTCGCCGTTGTAGAGCTGGTGGTTGCCCACCCGTGGTGTGGCAAGTCAGTTATACAAGCAAGATTCAATCAGCTCCTCCAGATTACCCCTCCAGTTTACCCCTCCACGCGACCGCGACTCCGGGCGCAATATGACGAAACGGCCGAACTCGGACTCCAACATACCAGCGCTGGAGTATATTCGGCATCGCAGTCTCAGTCGATTCATTTGAATGAAGGTCTCTAAAGTTGAAGTTTTGACTTGAAGGAAAAGGTTCATACTAGGTTTTTGTATTCATATACAATGCATCTAGCACTAATATACTCGACAGATATATATGTCTGGATATATATGCCAGTATCGTTATTGATTTGGCGAGCGTTCGTTACACTCTTTCTCATTTCCGTCACATCCAAACGTATGTAGCTGCTTCCATCCGGAGCCACCGTGAGTCTGTTACTCGGTGACAGCGCTGCCGATAGACATAGTGCGAGGAACAGAGCTTTCATAAAGTCTGGGGTCGATGTCGCTACTACTGCTGCCCGGCGTGATGGCAACAGAGACATTCCTAGCAACTGTAACTTCCTCCAAGTTCGGAACTTGGGTATAGGCAATGTCCGACGTGTTGCGTGCTGCAAGCCGTCCAGGCGCTGCGGCGACACCATCGATAGGTACATGTACCTCGCGCATGTTCCGGTCCAGGTCCGCGTCCTGTGCGCCGTGCTGGTGGCGGAGGTGACGCTTGAGGTTCTCACTACGAGTGAGCTGTTTCATGCATAGGAGGCACTCGTATCGAACGTTTCCATGTTTCTCGCGCATGTGCCTGTTGCGGTTGAAGGCTGTATTGAACAGATGGAGGCAGAAGACGCATTCCAAGCCCTGCCCGTGGCTCGGAGACAACGGATCCATGCGCACTGTCTTTAAATTTTAGTATACAGTCATCAAACTATGTTTGAAAATTGGGGTTCTGACTTGTGGACATTGCAAAGATCTTTTTTTCCCTATGGTCGTGGCTACACTGAAGCTGTGGCGGGGTAGCGTGTGGTGGTAGAGGATGTTGAGAAGTCGGTGGCAGCTACGTCAGTAGAGCGGAATATTTGTATGCCAGTCTGAGGAGGAGGAGGAGGAGGAGGAGGAGGAGCCAGGGCAATGTAGAAACGACCATATCTCTGGTCACCGGTCTTTCGCCAAAGTGTCACCGCTATCTTTCGACGCCATGATGCGATTCATGGCATACGGCGCTTTGCAGAGAACATTTTATTGACTTGAGCATGAACAAACACCAGTAAAATTGAATCGGTTTGCCTGGGGTTTATATGTATATCGGTTCGAGAGCGCATGACGAAGAAAAATATGTTGCCGGGCCATCAAAGAATGTCAGGAAACAAGTTTTGACCATCATAGATACTTCAAGCAGTAACATTAACAGCAAAGATGTAAAACATGAGCGGACAGTCTCGAAAACAGGGGTTTATGCTTTGACCTTGTTCTTAGACAGAATAAAAGCCCTTGTCGTCCCGGATGCCTGCAGAGACAAAGCGCTACATTCTCTCGAGGGGGCCCCGTTTGCATCCCAGTGTCTCTATATAATCGGGTGACGCTAGGAAGGGCGAGAGGCTCCTCGAATGTCGCAGCTGGGTTTGTAAAATCGATGAAGAGAGACAGTTGATCTCGAGAAGCAGCGCTGCTCAAATGCAACAGAGGCGCACTGGATAGAGAGAAACAAGTCACGCAGTTGTGCGAATATGCAGAAGAAGAAAACAACGCAAAGACTTGGGCGCGCGGCGCGCACGGAAGGGAGAAGAAACTGCAATGAAGCGGGGAGAATCATTACTGGGAGATTAGGGCTTTATTTTGAGCCCGGTCGCTGATATAATTTTCTGACCCCGTGCAAAAAACTACAACGGATTCGCGTGCATTGCATTAGTGGCTGCTCGTCGGCTGCGACACTGGGCTGAGACGGTGAAAGGTCGGCCATTGTGTGCAAACCAGGCTCGATGAACGCGCTTCCCAAGTCCTTGCACTGTCTCTGAAGCAACTCGTCGAGACATTCCTAGCATTTGAACTCTTCCAAAGACTATGTGCCAAAGGCTGAACGGAGAAATCTAGCTGAGTTTCCCTCGTGAGTAGGCATTTTCTTCTGAGGGACCATGGATAGAACAGATGTTCTGGCTTATCCCCTGACGGCCGACTATGTTTTTGGGACAAATTCGTGGGCCTTTATCTATTTGCTTGCGTAGCTACGTAGACGATTATATCTAGCCCGCAAGAGTCGGACACAGCTCGCGTTAACTCGATCATTAGGCTGTGTGCCGCCAACCGCGTACTTTTCGCTCAATTTTATTTTGATTTATACCTCCTGTCAGTGACTAGACTGTCAAGATCCAAGCATTTCTGCGTCTCTGATGATGCATCTGATGAATGCACAGCGGGACGCCTCAGCGGGGCTACGTCGGAAAACGGATATTCGCCGTCCGCGGTTCCCAAGACTTGACCCGCAACCTTGAACCTTGCTTATGTTATGGGGCGGGCAGAGATCCGGGCATTTTTCGGGGTAGCATGGATCTTCCATTACAAGTGTTCTAGTCTTGAGCCGTGTCCTCGGACTCTTGTGGTATTGGCTGAGTAGAGTGCTACCGTCTATTAGAGTGGTAAAAAGCTACTACATGTGGTGACCAGAGACAACTTCTCGGATGTTGGTAATGGCGTATGTTAGTAGACACGATTAAGCTTCTTGGGGGTTAGAGTGGTACTTGGACGACCTACGGCGGTTGTGACCGAACCCGGAAAGCCAGTGAGGGGACTGCAAAGATAAAAGTTGGCATGGAAACTGAATAAAATAGACGTAGACAGTGGCAGCAAAGCTGAGCTGGTAAGTTAGTGCTGACTGAAAAGCTCTAAGCCGCAGCGACATCTGGCTGCACCCCCGCACTGAGTCGGTAGAAAAATAATAAGAATGAATGGTGTGCTGTGGCAGAGGGGGGCCGGCTCAAAGAGTGAAGACACGGCCCTTCACCTTTGCCAGCTTTTCTCCCCTAGATTTTCTGCAACACACACGGATCAAGGTTCTTGGGTTGTTATCCTATCGAGGGAGGGGATACTTGTCGATGCATAAGGCTCGGCCAGGTATGCATCCGTGCATATGCACGGGCTTAGTAGGAAGGGCCTTGCGAGCCCTGTCGCCTTCTACATTACCGCCTACCTAGACTGCCTTAATCCATAAATAAAGAATTTAATATCGAAAGCAGGTCCGCGACAGGAAAGGGGGAGAAATAAAAAAAAATATCATTAGGTGTTAGGGGGAGAGAGGGGAAGGGGGGTTGTCAACAGTGCCATTCGTTTTAGCTAGCACTGTATTGTGGAACTTCGGTCCGGCCCGCCCGGCCCATCGTCATTTTCTCGAGGCCCCGGACCGTTTATCTGGAGCTAAGAAGAAGAGAGAGAAAAAAACACCGTTATATGGAATGGATCAACCCCGCTCATAGCTAGCTAGGATGCTAAATCTAGGCAAGAAAACGGAAATTCGAAATACTTGGTAGAAACAGGCCGAGAGATTCAAGCGCCCGAGCAGCCGCACCGACCTGTTTTGGTCTGTGTATTCCAGCCCACCCTCTCCTTTGTCTTTTAGTAGAAGGCTACTAGCAAGGATTATTCTCTCTACCTCTGCCTCGAAGTCTTTTAACGCCGGTTCCTATTTTTCTGCGGTACATCTCTGTCGTCAAAGCGGAACAGCGAGTAACCGGCGTCACGTCACGTCTCATTGCACGCCCAAAAAAAAGTTGCAGCAGCTAATCCGCGACAGCAGCTACACTATTCTTCCTGCCCCTCTCCGTGCTTTCATGTCTTCGTTCTTCATTTCCGATACACGATACACATGCACGCCGGGATCATGTCTTTACTGTTGCATTAGCAACGCCGATACCGGGCCGGCCAAGCTTCACATGGCCAGTCCAGCACTGCAATGTCCGCTGGAGAGGAGGGCGTCACGGCACCGTCTCCTTATCGGTATAGGGAGCGTAATATTTAATATGCCACAGATATCGAGATTTGCAGAGTTCAGTGGTTTGGGGGGGGGGGGGTGTTATACGGCGTGAGACATGATGGATGATGGTTAGTGTTTCCTTGCTTTTGCCGTTCTTTCCCCCTTTTTTTTTTTTTATTTTTTTTTTATTTCAATCCTTGTAAGCGTGGCGCCACCGGCCAATCCCAGCTTGTTCTGCTCCGTCGGGTGCTCAGGACAGGCAAAGGCAGGTTGGGCAAGCAGAAATGATGGAAAACAATAGAAAAGAAAAGAAGAAAAATGGAAGAAATGGAGCGAAATGAGACATGTGGAGGCTCAGCCGCACGTCCTTTGTCCCAAGAAGATAATAATCTTCAGCCCCGACCTCAAACCACCGAAAAGAAGGCCATGGTGTGCACAACAGAGATGGTCGTGAGCAGAGGGCGCGCAGGGTGGTAGCTGTGAGGTGCAACCAGTCTCATCGGACCCTATATTCTCCAATTGAGTTCTTAGCAAGCCTTTTTTTTTTTTTCCCTCTCTCCTCCCTTTTTTTTTTTTTTGCGACTCCGGAGCCGAAAATGGTCCCTCTGCACCTTGACATCAAGGTTAGAAAATAGAGAAAAAGAAACCCCTTGCAGTAGCTGCTCATGGGTACCTGGAAAGGGTGGGGGGGGCGGGCCTTCGTTTACTTGGCGATGGTGGGAGGTGCTAGCTCCCATTGGGCGCCCCATCGGCGCTAGGCCCCAGGCACGGGAGCCGACATGTACAAACGCGGCCGAGGGAACTACGAGAGGATGAGGTTTTTTATTTTTAAAAAAAAAAAAAAATTACACAAGAAACAACTAGATAAATGAAACTATTCAATCATAAAAAAAAAGGTCAATTTTAAATAGCTCTGTTAATCGATCGATGCTGAGCTCCAAAGACTGCGGTGTCTAGACCCAAAGCAGCAGATGGCTTCCGCTTCTCGGATTCGTAATCGGTCTAAGGTGTCATTTGTGATCTAAATCCACCTTCTCGTTGGGAAGAGAATTTGACTGGCGAGAAACCTTGACTCTATAAAGTCTTACCTCGAAGCCTATCATCATACTTGGGCACATAACGGCGGCCCCCCTTCCCTCTTCAGCGTATTGCGCCACCGACACAAAAGAAGACGTACAACTAAGACCTGCGAAAATCCGGGAGATCTTTTTCTTACCCCTTGTACCTACTAACAAATTCGAAACGTGTATTTACGCAACATCATTTAACACGTAAATCTCGCTCCCCTTCGCTCCCTCCCCTTCCCGCTCCCTCCCCTTCCCGCTCCGTCCCATTTTGTATCCACCAAAAAAAAAATTGTTTCAACGCGAAATAGTAAGGCAATCTCATCATGACAAGAATGCAGCGCTCTAGACACCCAACAAGGCTCTTGGTCGATCATGTGGGTGGCATTTTCCGTCAAGGCTAGCACCAGCCGCCGTCTCCTGCTCGCATGGGCGGCGTATCGGCTGTTCCAGGATGCTACGTTCAAAGATATCCCTGCTAGTACTATACGTTGACGGGCTTCTATGCGGCTGGCTGGATAAGGCTCGCTAGCAGTGTTTTACACAAGCCTCTTCGATATTGATAATGGAGTCTCACGTTGCACAATAAGGCGGACAGCTCCCCCTCCCTTCCCGCAGGTGCGTGATCAGCTACCAAGACGCTCTCCTCGGAAAGAAATCTGGAACTCTGCAAAAAGCTTCCGGCGGTGTTGGGATGCAGGCATGCGTTGCTCTGCACTGGCGCTGACAACTAAATAGGTCCCAACTTCATGCAAGGAAAGTTCATATCCCGCTAGCGACTACGCTCGATTAGCACGCCAGACATATTCCACGGAGAAGGGGCTCATTGGGGTTGATCACTCGGCCGTAGCAATTTGTTTACTTCATTGGCGTATCCGTTTCTCCCTCTTCTTAGTATGTCCGTGTGTGCGCTGCTCTAGTGAGGCAGAAGAACAAACTGCCACTCTCGATGACTAGCTGTTGTTACCACCTGCCGTGTCATGTGGTATAGGCTACTGGGGAGAAAGCACAATAGGTATTCCCTTCGCCGGTCCTCCCCCCTTACTGAGCCTCCTTCCACCCGTTGGCGTGCTCTAATGCTCTAATTCTCGACGCTAGGTAGAAGTGACTCCTCGTCAACGACTGTATACGGTTCAGCTGGCTGGGAACCGAGTGCCGCAGCCACGGGGGCCAGTCACCTTCCCGATCTCCCGCTGTAACCCCTGACGTGGCAGTATAGTCGACACTCCTGGCGGCAGCACCGCTAACAGGCTATATGATATTATTATTATTAGTAGCAGTGGTAGAAGATAGGCTTCCTAGTTCTACACCTAGTTAGAGTATAGCATAGAAACTTATAACTATAGGCGGGTTTAGATAAAACTTTCTTATATACTTATTAACGTTATCGATATAGCTATAAGGTGTAATAGAAGGAGTGGTCTTCTTTAAATAATATATAAGGTAGTAGTAAATTAGATAGTCTATTTAATAAAATTATTACTACTCCTTTTTAGAGAGGTAGTAGCTATCTCTCCTCTCTTTATACCTAGGCTACCCTACTCTTCCTTCTATGCCTACTTAATTACTAATGCCTTCCCCTTTAAATACATTATAATTACCTTACTTCTTCGCTACTATTTAGATACTATAGGTGTTAGGCACCGTTTAGGGCCCTTAGTTCTCTCGACTCTATTGTTAAAAGATACTATATACTTATCTAAACTAACGCTAGACGAGCCTCTACTCTTAGCTAAGTAAACAACTAGTAGGATAGTATTATATCTAAAATAATTATAGTCTAGTTAGAAATAAAAGGTTATTAATTATTATCTCTCCTCTAAAGTTCCTTATAGACTATTTTTTCTAACTAGTAGGGCGTTAGAAATAACGCCTATTATAATATATAATAAGTGCCCCCCCTTTAAATAAAAATAGTAATATCTATATTACGAAATCTTAAACGTATAGTAAAAATTAGCCTTATATTTAAAAATTATAAAAGTATAATAAAATTAAGGAAAAGAAAATTATAAGTAAAATATTATAAAACTAATAGATCTAATCTATAAATATAGGCCATTATATAGTAAATTTTAGCGCTTTTAGCGCTAGAATTAGAGGAATTAAAAATTAAAATAGCTAATACTTTATAATAGGAAATAAATAGAAACTAATAATTATAGGCTATAATATAGTAGGCATAGCTATAGAATAGAAGATATTAGATATTAAATAGGTTGTCTTTTAAAAAAGTAGGCTTTTTAGTTCTTCTTAGTAATAGCTTAGGTTTTTTATTTAGTCCTAGCGCTAAATTTATCTTTTCTCCTATATAGTTATGTTTAAGTAAGGGCTTAGTATCTAGCGTAGGCGCCCTTATCTAGGTTATAGGCTTATTAGTCTTACTCTTTTTACTATCCTTAAGCTTTATAACTACTATATTAATATTATTAAGTTAGGTAAGAATTTTATTAATATTAGTATATATTTTATTTATAGCCTAGACATATAAGTTATATACTTCTACCTAAGCCTTATCTTCTATATCTATTTTAGCCTTAAGGCTAATAAATTTTAACGCGTGCTTATTGAAATAGTCCTTAAGTAATTACTTACCTTTTTATAAATCTATAATTAACTATACTACTTTTTAGCCTTATTTATAAATTTTATTAATCTACTTATTTACTTTCTTAACCTTACTAAGTGTATTAGTAGTAATTATAAGCACACTATAATTATTAGTAGGAGTAAGTATATTACTAGAATACCTACTTCTAGCAGGCTATTAAATAAGGATTTTATAAAGGTTAGTGCGCTATATATTAGATAATATACTAGTAACTAAGCTATTTAGAACTAACATAGGGCTTATAAATTTTAACGCTAGGACCTATGCTTTTATTCGGAGAAGGGCTTTAAAATGCTTAAAATTATTATATTTTAAGGTATAACCGCTATTAAGGTAGGCTTTTTAGGCCTAGGCGACGCTATCTTTAACATAGTAAGCTAGATTAGTACTAGTAACGTTCTTAATATTATCGACGCGTTAGCTTTTTTTATTTTTACCCTTTATAGAGAAAATGTCCTTAATAGTAGCTATTATAGTATTAATCTTATTAGTAACCTCCTTTAGATGCTTTTTTATTATATTAAAGGTGTTAAAACCGGCTAAATATTACTACTATTAGAGATCGTAAATCGCTTTATTATAAGTCTAGGGCTTACCGCCTTCTAGCTAGGTAAGATTTCTAACGCATAGCTTACTATAGTCCTATATAGGCTTATTAAAAGTAACTTTTATAGATATATAGTTATTACCTAAAAACATAGGGTATTTCTAGTTAAGTACTAATAGAAAACTATGTTTTTATGCGTTAGTAGTAAGAACTAAGGCTATGTCCTAGCTACTAGGAAGGATCTTACCTAATAGCTTAAGGTGCTTACCCTTTATCTTACCTTTACCGACTCCTATAGGTTATTTACTTAAGTAGTAGCGTTTTTTAATAATAGGGCCTATAGTAACTTTATCTTTACTATTAGATTTATTGCTTTTATTATTATCTATAGTAGTAGTATTATTAGTCTTTTTATTATCTTTAGCGTTTCCTTTTTTTCCTTTATTATTATTATTATTATTATTATTATCGCCTAGGGCGCCTAATTAGGAAGGATTATTATTATTTTCCTTATTATTAAAGATATTTTTAATTTTATTATCTATAGCTTTACTACTAAGAATTCTACTTATAATAGTATTATATCTACTAGATATAGCTAGGTTCTAGCTAGCCTCTATACTAGTAATAGTGTTAGTTAGCATAATATTATAGGGATCTATAGTATTAGTGTTAGAAGCTATAGCTATAGCGTTAGTCTCTATATTTATCTTTATAACTTTTTACTATTCTAATTCTAGCAACTCTTAGTACTACTATTCCCTTTCCTCCTCTCTAGCGCGATATCCTACTAATAGGGCTTCCTACTATTTATTAAAGTTAGTCTTAGATCTATTAGGGTTAATAGTCCTAGTAGCTACTTTAATAAAAGGGTTATTAGGGTTAATAGGTTAAAGTAGATACTTATCCTAATTTATCTTCCCTTAGAATATTATAGATTTTTCTTTACTAGATTTAACGCTAGGCATATTAAATATAATAGTGCGTTATTTATTTTTATTATTAGTGGCTTCCTTAGGTTTAGCGTAGTTATTAAGTATTAACTATATAAGGCGGTTAAGTATAATAGCGCTATTACTAAATTTTAGGTTAGTAAGTAATCTAATAAATTAGCTAATAATAGGATTATCGCCTACGCGATTATCTTTAATATAGCTATAGCTATTTATAGTAATAATATAGCTAGTGATTCTAATAGCTAAGTAGGTAGAACTAGTAATATAAGGCGAAATATAATAAATTAACTTAGTCTAATAATAAAAAATAAAGGATAAGATAATAAGGATAAAAATAATATAGCGTAGTGTAAATTCTAATAGTTATATAGAGAAGTAATAGAAAGGATAATATAAAAGGTAAAAAGATAGGCATAAGAAGAAGCTATTAGGTAAGGAAAAAGTAAGAAGTCTATAATTAAAGCTAGTAAAAATAAGCTATATAAAGAGTAATATTAATATAAAGTGACTTTAAATAATAAGTAAAATAGATAATTATAAGGTAATAATATAATAAAGAATATAGGGGATAATACTAGTGTTAATAGTGCTTATTTAAGCTCTATATAGGCCGATTCTAATAAGGAAGGTTATACTTAAGTAGATATTTATAAAGTATTTCTTTAGCGCTATCTTTAAGCTTAGATTAGTAAATCTATAAGTTATTTTTATCTAGGAAACTATGCTATTTAATAAGGAACTAACATTAGGTGTTATAGGTCTAAGCGTCTTTATAAGTTATAATTCTTTTAAGCTCCTAATGCTCCTTACTATTAATAATAAAGGCTAGGGCGGTTTTTACTATACGATTAAAGGGATTAGGACCCTAGATCGGTTTCTATAACTAGGCGATGTTTACTATAGGGTAGATATAACTATTAGCATAGAGGTTAATTTTAAAAGCGTTTAGGCTAATATAGTTAAGGATATAGTATAGGCTAGTATAGGCTATAGACTATTTTTTCTTTAGGTTGCCTAGTAATTTATAGCCTTTATATAGTTATAAATAGACCTTATTATTAATATAAAGGTTTAGGATTATTTTACCTTTATTATAGTAAATTTTCGCTAACGCTATACTAGTATTAATAGAGAGTTATACTTCTTATAAGTAGGTGTAATATAAGCTATTAAGTAAGTTATTAGTATAATATTTTATGTTAGGGATATAATTTATAATAATATTAATAATAGAATTTAGGTAAAAACTATAGAGTAGTTTATTTAGGGATTATTAAATTGATTATATATATATATTATTTAAATAGTATTATAATACTAGTAGTAGAAATAGCTATAGTATAGTTAGGTTTATTATTATATAGTACTATATTATGATTTCTACTATTTAATTTTTTCTTTTTAAAATACTATCTATCTAAGGGTGATATATAGTTAATATAAGCTTTTTAATGTTTAGGGCGGTTATTATCTTAGTCTAAAGGGCAGAAATAAACTTTAGATTATAATCGCTAATAATACGCTATAGGAGTCCCTAGTTATATATTATTAGGTATTATAATACTATAATAGCCTAAGATTTTACTATATAGTTATTATTTCTAGTAAGTAATATAGTATATTTAGAGAACTAATTATTAACTAGGTAGAGTGTGTTAAGAGAGTTATAGCTATTAATCGCCTATATAGTATTAATTAATAAAACTAGTAGTAGGTTAGTAATAAAGTCTAGTATAATAGTGTAAAAGGGCATAGATAGATATAGGAGTAGTATTAGTTTACCTAATAGTAGGTTATAATTAATAGTATTTTCTTTATAAAGGCTATAATAAGCTATATAAAGGTAGATCTACTAGTTAAGGCCGTAAATAAAGACATAAGAAAGTTTAGTATATATTTTATTTACGCTAAAATAGTGCTTACTATTATATATAGTAGTAAGGAGAGGGCGAATTTTAGAGAATAGTATATATAGTTTTTACTACCTAGTAAGGTTAATAAGGTAGAGCAATCTATCTAGTGTTCGCTCCTATAGTCTAATTAGTAGCTAAGGCTACTTCTACTACTAGGGATATAGATTTTATCGTTAGGCCTTATAATTCTAAAGGTATCTAGATATTTTTTATAAGCAAATGTCTTTCCTATATCCTTTAATTATCCACTATTTAAACGCTAGATATAAGGCAGTATTAATAGTAGTAGTACTAAATACTATTATTAGCTTACTAAGTTTATTATATTAGCTAGCGTTTATAGTTCTATAGAGTAGCTAATGTTAGGGTAGGCGCGAAAGTATGTCTAGTATAATGTTAAGAACGCCTAGTATATAAAAAATATATAATTAAAAATATAATAGGTAGTTAGCTATACTTACTAATTTTAGATTTACTTTATTTAAGTCTATTATAGTAAGAGATATATAGGTAATAATGTTCTTTATAGTGCTATAGTTAGTAATAATATTTATTAGTTGCCCATTTAATTAAATTATATATTATAGTTTTTATACTACCTATCTTAACACTATAACCTCTACTTCTATTAATATATATACTTATTTAACGCTTAAGGTTAGTTATAAGAGGAAGAGGATTAGTTATATTTAATATAATAGGATTAATTAGCCTAGGATACTCTAACTATCCTATTTAATATAAAGTTAGAATATAAAGAGGCTAAAACCTTACTTATATATATTAATTTTAATAAATAGAGGACGATTAGGATTATAGTGCTAGAGGAAAAATTATATTAATAGGAAAGATTAGAGTTTTTTAAATACTACTACTTCTAATTCTATTAGTTTAAATATAACTTTTTATATTTTTATCTTTTAGATAGGTTTTAATAGTCTAGTAATCTTAGCGCCTACGTTATAAAGCTGCTTAAAAAGCGCTGTTTTTTACGCTTAGAGCGGTTTAAGTAACGCTATATACTATAGTATACCTAAGCGAATAAATCCTACTATACTAATAAAAGTTTCTAGCTCTAATAGGTTTATTAGTATTACTATTTTAGTAAATATAATAAGGCGTTCGTTAGTATTTTAGATACTATTACTATTTATAATAAAGCTAAGTAATTATACTAATAGGAAGCTAATAAACAATTTCTCTAGGGAAATATATAGCTATTTTTCTTATGCCTAGGTAAGGAATATATATAAGTGCTTAATATATTCCTCTTATATAGTAGATAAAATAAAGATATTATTAATAAATATATAGATAAAAGGGCAGTCCTAGAATAGGTTATCTATATAGCGTTATATATATAGTAGTGCGTTTTAGAATCCTATAAGTATAACGTTAGAAACTTTAAGGCTATGTTTAGAAATTATAACTATATAGTTTTAATAAAAAGGGTAGATACTAAATTAGAAATAAAAGCTTTTACTATTAAACATTAAGTAATACTTATTACTATAAACGCTAGAAATTATATTACCCTAGTCTAGTAGAGGATATATATTAAGGATTATTATTATATTAAGTAGGCATAGGTCTACTACTATATAGCTTTTTTTAACGCTATTAGCTATCTACTAAACTATAAATACTAGATATATAATAGACATAAGGCTAAGTATTAGATCGAGCTTACTAGTTTTATAAAGGCGATTATAATGTTTATTAAGTATAGTGCGATCTTTAAGTCTAAGAGGGTATAGGTAAATCGCCTATTTATAAGTTTACTACCTTTTAACTAGATTAATATATATTTTCTTACTATTATCTATTAGAATAAGGCCCTAGTCGTAATAAATATTATATTACTTAGTTACTTACTTTAACATATTAGTAAAATTAGGCTTAGCGTTTAATATCTTAATGCTAAAGTAGTTAGTAATAACTAGGACTATCTCTAGTTAGGAAATACTATAATTAGGTATTCCTATGTCTATATTAGGCACTTTTATTAATAAGGGCGTGTCTTTTCTTAGCGTATAGGGTTATGCCTATATTATTAGTTTATCTAGGAAAGAGGTAATTTAGTACGTATATTCTATACCTATATATAGCTAGAGTTAACTAAGGCGCTAGTTTTTTTTAAATATATAGTGGTTTCTTTAACTAGTTATAGACTATAAGCATTTCTAGGGTGCGACTATTAATAGTAGTGTCTAGTATACTATCGACTTTAGAGAGAAAGTGTACTAATATGCTCGCCTCTAGTAATATTATAGTAGTTCTATCTAACTATATTATTATAAGTAGCCGCTACTACCTAGGATAAATTATATAGTCGACCTTTAACTTTACTATATATGCTTAATCTTACTAGATTAGTTAGAACATATAGGCGTATAACTTAGCATTTTAAGCGCTATATATAGTGACTCTTTCCTTAATATAGTCTATTTATACTCTATGTTTATATAGGAATAAGTTGCCTAAAAGAAGCTTTAGGCTAAGGCTATTAATTATATTAGCGCTAATTATAAAGTATATAATAATGTCCTTTATAGATAGTCTTCCTTTAGCGTAGAAGTTAAATATAGTGCGCTCTATAACCTTAAAGGACGACTTTACTCCTTAGACTAGTTTTACTAGCTATAGTTTAAAATAAACGTTTAAACTATTTACCTAGAGCTATATTTTATCGATAAGAGAGGTAGAAGCGCTACTATCTAAGTAAATATTAAATACCTTCCTATTAATAGCGAATTTAATTAGGAGGCGTATATAGGTTAGGTAATAGCGTTCCTAGAGGGCTTCTATATTGGGTCTTAGGATAGCTTTAACTACCTTAGCTAATTCTACTACTAGTTTTAACACTATAGTAAGAAGAAAAGCTATGTCTATATAATTATCACTAGTAGTCTAATCGTTAAAATAGTTAGTATGCCTATTATCGCTATTAGATTCTATGTCTTTAATTAGGGCGTATCTATATTGCTTAAGGCTCTTAATTTTAGTAGAGATATTGTCTTTATTAGACTATATTATATAGATTTTCTCCTATAAGCGTATTTACTTTAGCTATTACTTTAGGAAGCTTCGCTATCTATTAGCTTAGTTAAATCGCTAATTCTAGCGTTTCTTATATAGCTTAAGGAACAGTTTACTATAATTAGATTAATCTAGCTATAGGGCTAGGCTTAATTAGTAGGCCTATCCTTCTATGCGTTTATTTTAATAGAAGTAGTGGTTATGCTAATAGTTCTAGCTATCTTATTAAGATTAATTAACTTAATATCTATTATACGCGCTACTATTTATAGCCTAGTACTACCTCTAAGGGCGGTACTTCTACTAAAATTAGCGTCTATCCTAATATATATTAGTCTAATTAATATTACTATTACTATTACTTATACTACTTATATAATATCCCTAGGATAGTAATAAGTAATGTCTATATAGTTAGGTTTATCTATTATACTATTTATAAAGTATATTCTATTAGAGGTCGATTTCGCTTAAAATGCCTAGGATAGCTATGTTTCTATTAGGCCGCTTATAGGTTATATATAGGATAGGCGGTAATTTCTACTAGAATCATTAGATAATTATAAGTAATAACTAGTCGCCTAGCGCTTCTATATATTCCTTAAATTCTATAAAAATAACATCTAGGGATCGTTTTTTTCTAAGCATATTAAGTATATATATATTATTTACTATCTATGCTTAGGCGTCTATATAGCGGATGCTAAACTTATCCTACAGAGCGGCGAAAAATACCATCTTATTCTAAAGAAGATAAGTTCGCTCTATTAGATCTACTTAGGAATTCTACTAGAGCTAGGCATCGCCTAATAATAATTACTATAGGTAACGTTAGATTTAGCTAATATAAGTAGGGCTATAGGTAATAACTATCTAGACTTAGCTTTACTATATAGATAGTATATAGATAACTAGGTGTTTTTCGCCTATACTAATATTATCCTTACTAGTTTTACTAGCTAGGGCGTTAGGCTAGTAATAACTAATTAATTAGAGATTAAAAGGTATTAGTTATATTACTAGGTTCGTTGCTTTATCGCGCGCTACTAGTAATATTAGCATTAAGGACGTGCTATTAAGTAAGACGCGCTCTAAATGCTATAATATTTTATTTATCTAAGCGGTAAGGCCGCCTATTTACGCTTTTAGCTTACTAATAGTGTTATAAATTAGATTATTTATATTTTTAGTGTCCTTATCGTATAAGAGGCCTTATTTATATCTAGCCTTTAATAGGGTGTAGATAAAGATTATATTATTACTAATATCGCTAGAGTTAATAGTTTAAGTGCTTAGAGGTCATAGGTAGTTCTTAGTAAGGGTACTATTAGTATAGACATAATTACTAAGATTATAGAGGTCCTTAAGGTTTAATTCGCTAAAAAAGCTATATGCTAACTATAATGCTTTATTATTATAGATAAACGCATTATATATGTTTTAGAGGAAGTTAAGATTTACTCTAGGCTTAGCGTTTTTATCTATTATTAGAGAGAGAGAGTCTATCATATAGTTTAGTATTAGGGTTAGCGCTATAATTATTAAAAAAAAAATTTTATATAGTTATAAGATTAGAAGTAGTAATTACTACTATATATTAGGCACTATTTAGGGCCCTTAGTTCTCTCGACTCTATCGTTAAAAGATACTATATACTTATCTAAACTAATACTAGATAAGCCTCTACTCTTAGCTAAGTAAACAACTAGTAGGATAGTATTACGTCTAAAATAACTATAGTCTAGTTAGAAATAAAAGGTTATTAATTATTATCTCTCCTCTAAAGTTCCTTATAGACTGTTTTTTCTAACTAGTAGGGCGTTAGAAATAACGCCTATTATAATATATAACAATAGGTATCCTAATAAGGTGCACTTTCTTATTTAGCAGCGTCTTTACTATTATACGCTTATTAGGTCTTATTATTATAGCTATTATATAGTATTTCTTTATTATTAAGCCTTTTAACTTAACTATAACTGAACTATTACTTTTATTCCTCCTTTTATTTAACCTATGCTTTTACTATATAGCTCTTTTAGCTATATAGCTGCCTTTATTATGCTATTATTTAGCGGCGTGCTTTCTTCCTCTTTTCTTATTCCGACTTCTTGCTAAGTCACTACGATTACCCTGCTTCTTCGCTACTGTCTAGATGCCGTAGGTATCCTAACAGCGGCTTTATAACTATATATATAGAAGATAGCCTATAATAGTTTCCTATACTAGAGAATAGTTAAAAATAGTAGCTATATAAAAAACGGCCTTCTATCTAGGTAGCTAAGCCGGCTAATATTATAAGTGTTAGTCTCTTTAGGCTATAATCGCTATTGATAAGCTAACACACCTATAGTTATTGCTGTCCTCCTAGCGATTAGGGTACGCTAGGGCGGGGATGACTTTTTTTAAGTAGGTAAAAAGGGGAAGGGGAAAAATAGTATAAGAGTAACATAGTTTTAGTTACTTAGAAATTCAGAGGCTTTTACGTCTACGATGATAATGCTATATAGAGCAAGAACAGTATAATAGTTTTTTATAGTAGGAATAAAGACGTTTAAATAGATATAAGAGCAAGCTAGAGGGCAGTCAAGCGGACAGTAAACTAGCAGATACACAAGCTAAGGCAAGGTGGTGGAAAGTAATTACAGTCAAGACACATAGATCATCAGTGCCGGGCTGTCGACGTCGTATTCACCCATGAGCAGTAGCTTTGTCTCCCACATCTTTAGCGCAGAATCACGCGAGAACGAGCCATCGTTCAATCCTTCTCAGTCCCGTGTTATGCTGTCCTGGCCAACCGGCCCAAAACTCATCTCCCACACTGTTCCATGGGGTCGGGTACACGGCGTACACCCTGCTTGTGACGTACATGACTAGCATCAATCCCCTGCATTTCTCACGCTCGCTCGAGCCCCAGAGAGAGAAATAGAAGTGAGAGAGAAAAACAAAAGGCCCCAGTTTTTACAGTGAAGGCGGACTGTCTGCTGACAGGACGTTACCATCATGCTCGAACCGGGCTTTTGACTATTGTTTCTTTTTTCCACAAACCCCTCCCCCC
>JAFEME010000127.1:0-63336 GCA_018831755.1 Niveomyces coronatus | reverse complement strand
CGCCAGGGCAGCAGAGGCCTTGGGGGCTGTTATTGGCTCAGCGGAGAACCACGCCGGCGCCTCCAATTATGCGACGTGGTTCATGCTTTCGCCTCCCTTGTCCCGCAGGTTATCGAATCAAAAGCCAATGCAGCAGGCAAGCAATTTTACTGGTGCCTTGTGTGAAATTATCCAGACGTCTGGGCGAAATGAGTACACTGGACAGCCAGGCCAGGAAGCCCGCAGGGGAGGACGATGGGGAAGCCGTATGCGCACGTGACTTGAACACAATCGGCCCTCCCCTCTGCTACGACGCTTCCCTCGATGCTGCTTATTGGATTGGTAAGTAATCACGCAATTAATTAGACGTTCGAAACCTTGACTTTGTTGAATGACCAATATTGATGCCTCTTGTAGTCGCTCTTCCTCTCTACTTCAACATCCAGCACCAATCGCAGCGACACAAGAAGCCGACCAAGACCACGGCTTCCCGTCTTGGCGATAATGGCATAATCCTTGGTCATCGATCCGGCATCGCACGCAATCAATCCAAGGCCGGCTGACGACCAGACTCCACAATCTCACAGCCTTATTACTACATATTTCCGCTTTCTGGGAGAGGTCCTTATCGCGAGGCCGGCACCGACTCACTCGGCTCAAGACAGGCCCTTGATAGGAAGCTCTGGCCATGGTCGCGAAACATGATATTCCCGCAGCTCTTATGCCTGTCTTTGATATATGTAGTCACAGACTCTCAATGCGAGGCACAGTGACGTCTACAAATCAGTACATCTGCTCATCCCCGGGTCACCACGGCGACACGACCGCTGTGAGAGATGACGGTATCAATCTGCGAAACGCCATCAGTCTCGATGGAAACTGCTGAAAATAATATCGAATTTGATTCCAAAGACAGACTCAATTTACCGGCCACAGTCTATTATCAGCCAGACTTGTTCGTCGATCAAAACAACCTATCGGTCCGTCCTAGGCCTTTGTTCCACAAGTCATGGTCAAGGCAATCGAGCAAAGAGTGGCGCCACCGCAGATCTTACCACATCGGAATTTGCCCCTTCTGACCGAGACGCGCACTTGACAACATATGCTACCAGTCATCTTGGCACCTATTCGTTGCCTATGTAACCGTCCACGGGACGATTTGGAACAGGACGTCGATTTATCCGCCCCGCGGCTACTGCTGACCGAAGACGGGCACTCCTCAGCAGACTCTCACCGTCACTCCATGCCTCTTCGTGGGCGCGGTAGGCCGGATGGTCAGTCCGCTCATGTTGCCGGTCATGGTGGCTGCCTAGCGAACAAAGAGGCGCATAGGTCAAGGACTCGCCATCGCCATCACCACCCTGGTCCGAGCGGCGGTGTCCAGAGTATTGTGGTTTGACTTCTGTCCCTCTGTCACCAGCAGCCGTCGCATCATTTTTGTTGCTGCGCCAGCTCTTCAGCAGCGAGTGTGCTGTTTCCAGCAGAGGCGGCACCCAGAATAGCACTGCAACGACTTGGCCAAACGACCAGTCCTTTTTGTTGATGATGTCCATCTTCTGATACTCGCGCACTACACGATATTCGTAGCCCAATGCCAGGCAAAAGACAGTCGTTGCCAGTAGCAGCGCACCAAACCTCACAAGAGACCGGCCGACCAATGCGGAGACTCTGCTCGTTACATCTGTAGACTTCGTCGTGAACCTGGACTCTTGAGCAGCCGCTTGCGCCAGATGGTCACCGCCCTTCCTCTGGTTCCAGGCATGAAGGAGCTGGGCCGCAACGAGCATAAAAAGCACCGCTGTGGTGTATGCCCAGAGCGCCGGAATATTCTTGACATTCGGCACGGACTGCCTGTTGAAGAAGCGATCGAGGTAAGCCAGCGGCTCGGCACCCGTGAGCTGATGGCACAGCGCCATGGCCGACGAGCCGCCGCACGAGGTCGTGTGGAAGAGGTTCTGCAGCCCGACACCGAGCAGACCGGCATCGCCCTTGACCGATGCCAGGTTGTGCACCAGAATAAAGAATGCGACGCTGTTGACGGCCCAGCTGACAAGCACCAGGCCCGTCGCGAACCAAGATCTAACGCTATGGCTGTGCAGCAACATCAGCGTGAAGACGGGCGGCACGAAGCCCATGATGGTGGCAGCCACCAATGCATAGCCGTTGAGCGCGTCGACGCTACCCGGGTGCATGGCAAAAGTAGCGACGGCCACGGAGACTACAAATGCTGTCAGCGCGCTCAGGAGACTCGGGTGTAATAGCGACATAGACATGTACCTACATCCAAAGTAGGTCTGCGCAGAGAGAAACGTTTCCATCGGACTCTTGACCTCGCGACGGATTGCCGGCGCACGACTCTTCTTTCCCCGGAGCTGGTAGCCGGCGGAAGAGAGAAAGGCGACGGCAACCGTGATGAGCACAGCGGCCTGCACATAATACGTGGTCAAGACCTAAAGCACCGTCAGATCCAATCATATCCACCGCGTACCGCGACGAAATAACTCACCCCAATGCCGAGCACATCCTGGTTCGCATACGGCAGGCCACACGTGTTGTCGCACAGCCGACTGATGCACGCCATGGCGCCGGTATTGTTGTTGTTCAGATTAAAATTGAGGCGCGACGGGCCCGCCAGGAAGTTATCCATGGCGCACGCCTCCTTGCACTTGTCCGGCTCGCGCGTCAGGTCGCAGGTACTCGCGTAGCAGGCGGCGATCTTGGACGTCGCGGTGGTCACGTTGGCCATCCGCGCGGGGCCCTGGGTGCGGTTGAAGTACGCGCCAACTCTGTCAGCGTGCCTGTAGCGCGGCAGCACGGCGGCGACCTGATCGAGGTTCGTGCAGACGCCAAACAGCGAGACGGCGGTGTTGTCGGCGGTGGTGGTGTTGGTGTTGACGGGATGGGTTGGCGGCCGGGCATAGGTGCGCTCGTCGTCGCCGACGCCGCTCGGCACGGAGGCAAAGACGCGCGTCATATTTTGACAGTCTGAGAGACAGTCGCCCGAGGGGCAGTAGTCGTGAAAGGGGGCGCCGAAGAAGTCGTCATTGCTGATGACGGTGAAGTTGTTGGTGTCGTAGATTTGAAGAAACTGGTCGATGTGTTCGTAGGCGTCGTTGTCAATCGGCAGCGGCGCCGTCGGGTATTGCGTGCCCATGACGAGAAACAAATATGTACTTTTATGTCCGGTGAAATAGCTACCAGACGAGAAACAATTCGTAAATGGACACGCTCATGCCGTTATCTCAGAGTCTCTTATACAGTGTCGAGCAATAGCCGAGGTGTGAAGCTGTCTCGCACCATCAAAAGATTCTCGACTTATCGGCCAATAAAGTCCGCCCAACACGCTGTATAATGTGGAAAACAATGTATCAGGCAGAAAACCGTAACATCGTGCCGACATATACGTAGCTCTGACGCTATCCCTACCGAACGAGACTCTGCCAGCCTTTTTTTTTTTTCTAGAATCCGAATCTGATGATGGAATGCCCTCGCTTTTGTGGTCCCGTGTCCATACGTCAGCCTATCGCACTGCCTTCGAACCCTGTCAGCTGAGAAAACTGAGATATGCCTACGGGGGGAGGGAGGCCTCTATTGAGAAGTGATTTGCGCACCAAGGCTGAAAAGAATGCAAGACGCGGCTATTGACCAGATCGGCGGCGCCGCCCGGTAATTGACGCTGCTGGCTACATATTACCGGGAACTTCGATGAGCGAGGGCTTTGGAAGATGTGGCGAGAGAAAGGGGTTTCGTCCCGTGGCGGCGGGCCGTGCCGTTGCATTCTGGCTTTGGTTGCCTCCTTTTTTTTTGGTGGTTTTTTTTTTTTTTTTGCCACGCGTGAGATGTCGTGATTGTGTGTGTCTTGGAATTTCTTCATCATGATGTGTTTCCCGTGCTTGGAGATGACGGACACGATACAGCGTGATGGAGTTGATTCCAAATTCAGCATCGTCAATCAGAACCAGACTATATGAAGCTGCGGCCAAGAATCGCCGTGTCAATCCGGGGAGCTCGTCTCTGTCCTTTGAGACTGTAGCTTTTTTTTTACTACAGAAAGCAAAACAGTAATCCCTTCCCATGCTGTCTTCCTTCATACCTGCAGATGGCTGACTTCCATCGCCCTGATCCAGCAGACGCAGCGCTCGGGATCCTCGTCTCCCTCATGCCTGGGACGGCTCGCATTAGTCCACGCTCGATACCGCCATCCTCTCCGTCTTCTCTCACTCAGCAACGACACCCTCTACGAAGAGAGATGGCGGGGTCGTCGACGCATCACCAATCACCATCTGCTGCCGAGCCACCCAAAGGCGCTCTCACCCTCGCGACCACATGATGCCTTACTGCCATTACAACGTCAAGAGGTCGGGGTTAAGTAGCTTTCAGCCGCATGCAGCTCTTTATTCTCCCCCAGCTCTTTGTTCCCCCATTTTCCACTTTCTTTCGCGCCTTGCCGCTCTTCTCTGTCGATCACGACTACCTCTCCCTCCCCCAAAGAGCCGCACGATTATCTCGGAAAAATGCCCGCGCAGCAGCCAGTCTGTACCCAGTACTACATCCACTACATGTGTGGACACGACCTCAACACAGAGTTTGTCAAGTGCGCACTGCATGCCGGAAAGGAGGACCTCCGCTGCGGCAGGCTCTCCTGGCAGCGCAAAGAGGAGAAGAACTCGCCGCACAAATGTCGGCAGTGCCTGCGCAGCGATACCTCCTGGTTGACTCTCACGTAAGGCAATGAGAAATGGTTTGCTCACGGCTGCTGAAATCATGTGATTTGCTAACATGATGATTTCTCCCTTCTCTCAGAAGGGCATCGGGCTGAAAATGTGAACAGGCGGAATATGGTCGTCCGTGCAGATTTTTCATTTCGCTCGTGACGAAAGTACTTAAATAGTGAATGTTACAATATTATAAGAAGATGTCCATCGATGCAAACATAAAACTATAAATATTAGTGCGGTCGCCCAATACCAGTCTCGTCGCCCAGCTTTTCCCTCAGCGTGTCCATCTCCGCTTGCGCTGCCCGTGCCCAATCGCATGGAGTCGTGGCTTCGGCCAACACTGTCGTTTCCAGGTCGATGACTCTCATTCCTGCTTCGCTCCGTATAAAGTTGTACTTGTTGGCATCTCCATGCACGATGCCCAGGTCATGCAGCTGCCGCAGTGCATCGCTGCAGGCCTCCAGGTCCTCTACGCCCGGGTGGTCGCCGATTACCTCCTCAGTAATCAGGCCTATGACGCGGTCTCTCGTCTCCTCCCATACAAGCCCTACCGCCGCCGGCACCGGTGCGCGATCGTCAGACATGAGACGACGGTATGTTCTTATTTCCTGCTCCAGGCCCGGCGTCTCGAATTCGAAGCGCGCTGTCTTGAAGTAGCAGCGTCGTCCGTTCAGGAGACATCTCGACGTGCGGCTCTTGACCTGGCACACGTCTTGCAGCGAAAAGACGTCGAATAGAGGGAAGCCCTCGTGCAGCTCGGCAGACACACGGTGCGGTGCAAACGCGTCTGGAATGACTCTCAGCATGCCCTTGTCATCTCGCATAATGCCGAGCGTCTTCCACAGGCCTGTCCACTCGGGCAGCTTGGACAGGTGGCGGATAATGCTCGGGCCGTATGTGCTGTCGTCTTCGGGCACGACGCCCGCGCATTTGACCCAGACATAGACGACTCTTCGTCCGGGCTCGCCGCGGTCGCGTGAGATCCTGTACAGATAGTCATCGACAGCGGCGTCAACGGCCAGCACCTCGTCCTTGGGGGCCGCAACGTCTGTGTTGGGGGTCGCCTCGCTTCTGTATAGTGCTTCTTCGTCTTCTGACAGGGGTTCAGCTCCACCCGGCGCCTCCTCTGACCTGGATGGAGGCAGGGACCGAGCAAGACGCCAGAGCCTGGATGCAACGTAGACGGTCCCGACCCCTGCCAGAAACCAGCGTATGAGCCTAGCGCGCTGTGCACTGGTCCAAATGTCGAAGAAGGAAAGTCCCATACTCTCAAGTCTATGTGAAAAGAGGACTTGGTCGCAGAGGTCCGTCTAAAAGAAAAAATGCGAGACGGAAACCTGAATTCAGCGCGGCTGCCCAAGGGGGCTTCTAAGACATGCATGCTCAATAAGATGACTAAGCCGGGTTGCATACCGCTGCAGGCCTTATTTCAAGGAACTTCCGAGCGGAGGAAAGGGTGTTTGGTGGTCCAGACACTGTGTCATTTGGGTGCTCACATTGGGACTGTGCCTCGGTATCTTTCGTGGGTGGGCTTGCAAGGGTAATAACGAGTACCCCTCGCGGATAGAATTCAGCGCCGGTTTCCTGCATGTGCCTACAGTTCTACACATGGAACAGTTTAGACGCGAATATGAGCTATTCAAGCTGTGAAATTGCCACCTGACTCGGGACAGGCTAACGTTACGTGAGTTATTCGGCGTTGAGGATGCAGTGGTGATTGGTGAGATGAGACGACTGGTTGTGCCTGTCATCAGAGTCTGGAGCCTGTCAAGACTGCTCACACTTGTGTCGCTTCTCACTCTTTTCGACTGGCAACCAGCAAAGCAGCTTATGCCGACACTTGCAAAGGCGACGTGCAGGTAAAGGCGTTGATCTGTGGGCTCTGGAAGGCCGTAATCAGATTCTCCACAGACGAGTACGTACCCAGCCCACAGAGCGCCGTCGCGCCCAGGAAGTAGATCAGGTTGAAGACGTTGACATACCACTTCTCGCTGAAGAAGCCGCGGATCCACCGTCGAGGGCCCCTGTCGCCGACGCCCACAGCCCCGGTCGACGGGTTGTAGCCGGCCTCCCGCTTCATGGCGTACTTCTGAATGTTATATCCGAGATGGAGAAGCGGTGGGAATGTATAGGTGAACTGTAGGATGCCGACGGCAGCCACGACACCGGTAAAGCCTGCAAAATCAGGAATGGCCGCGCCGATGACAAAGGCAATGGACCAGTAAATGGGCACGATCGCGATCCATATATATCGACCAGACTTGTTTGTCAGGGGCGGCGCTTTGAAGAATTCAACAAAGACATTGTTATAAAGTACTATGAGGTAACGTTAGTAGTACCTGGCGAAGCAGCGACTTTCTGTACCTACCCTTGATTCCAATGTTTCCATATAGCGCTGCCGCGATCAGCGCAGTGACAAGTGCCATCGCGTTGCCCGCCGTCTGCAGCCCGTAGTCGGAAATGCCAAGGTACGACGGCGTCTGCAGATATTGGCCCTGATACGCATACATGAATAGTCCGTATAGCATGTAAAACACGTAGATGAAGAGCTGTGCGCTCCACATGCCCTTGAGGAAATCGCGCGGGCGGCGAATCTCGGCCATGAATTCAGGAAAAATCATGCATCCACCATATGAGTAGACCGCCTGCATGGCACCATTGAGCGAGCCGGCAAAGCTGGCGCTCGCGGGGAGCCCAGCACTATGCTGCACTGGTGGGTACACGCCGTCAACGGGGGTAACGAGCTTGGGGTCGACCGAGAAGCCGGCAGACGAGCGCGAGGCCGAGTAGAGCGGCGGGCTGTGTGCGGCAGCGCCCATGGAGACAAACATGATGGCGAGATTGATGAAGACGGCGGCGTTGGCGAGCCAGGTGAAGCGGCGCAGCGAGCGGATCTGGCCGAGGAGAAACCCGGCGAGCGCCATGACGAGGCAGCAGATGGCGTAGCACAGGCGAAAGCGCGAGGCCTCGGAGAGGGCGCCGCCGTTAGAGATGATGAGCGCGGCGACGTTGCAGATCAGCTGGGCGGACTGGAGCAGATTGAAAGCGTAGCGCGCCCACGGGCCGTAAACTCGATAGCCAATGTCGCCAAAGGACCGGACGGGAAACTGAAACGAATCGAGGCCTACGAGGCTCATGAGTCGGGCGCCGACGACAGAAGTAGGGAAGTACTGTACCCATGAAGCAATCCCATAGGAGGTAGCCAGATAAGCCAGCCAGGATTCCAAACACTGTATAAAGAGCCGCCCCGGGGCTGTGTCGAGTAAAACAATTAGATGAATTGCGCTATGGGTAACGGGGAATTGCACTCACCCCCATCCCATCGTCGCGAAGGCATACGGAAGGCCAAAAGGACCAAAGATGTCGGTCGTGATAAGGTAAAAGACGGCGCCGGAAGAAGCAGTCCGTAGCGCACGAGAGGCATTCAGCCACTCCTCGTCAGAGATGGTCTGGCGAACCCGCCTGTCTGATGTGTTGAGGTCCGTCACCCGTTGCGACGACGACACCGGCACCTCGCCCGTGTCTGCCTTTTCCACATTCGGCAGCAGATAGGACAGGAAGCCGCCGGAACGATGGCCCGCGACGGCAACGTTCTTGGGCAGCGCATCCTGCTCGGCTCTAGTCAGTCGCGCATAGTGCTGGTATTCCTGGAAGGAGACGTTGCGATCATGCAGATTCCGGAGGCGAGGGGGGATGGCGCCGGTAGAGGGGGGGGAGGTGGCTCGCGGCGAACTATCGGTGATGCTGTTGGCAGTGAGCTGGTGCGCGCTGTTGCGGGAGTCGTGCTGTGCTTTTTCACTCGAGTCCATGATACTTTTCACTCCCAAGCGGTCGGTGGTGTAGGTGCTTGAATGGAGTTGAGCGAGAACAAGAGTGAGGGCGAAGAGAGAACGGCCGATGAGACAATGTCTTATCGTAAAGCACAGCTAGTGTAGAGAGGTAGCAGAGGGTCCGGGCGCGTATCAAGAGAGCATGGCCGAGAGGAGAGGCATGGGCGGGTTCCCCATTGGGGGATCCAGTGATAACCGCATGCTACCGATGCAGGCTGCGATCGGCAGCAAAGGGCCTTTCCCCAAAGGCCCGCAGCTATCGTCCTCGTTACTCTCAGACCTTCCGATCGTGGGCCATGTAGCTCGCCCCGCATTCGGCCTTATTCTACTGCGTCCGAGCAGGATTCTTGTCGTGCCCGGACAGGTTGCATGAGGTTTCACGAAGGCAGCTCGGCCAGCCTCGACTCAGCCCTGCTTAAGCCGCGACTTTGCTCGGAACGAGTCCAGTGCCATAGACAAGCGTCGAGAGAAGCCGATTAGTGCAGTTTGCATAGTCAGGATGCAGCGGCCGAAACAGTTCGTCACGCGTCAACGCCACAGCTGCAGCGTCCAGCGTGGACAAGCACCACTGTGCCGGCTTCATGCAGGGTTTGGCAGTAGGATTCGTTTTTCTCGCATATAATAGACGGTCCAACGAGCCAGGCGCCAACGCCACAAAATTCGATCCTGGGGTAAAACAGGTCATCCACGAGCTACTACTCCACGGACCACACATTCCTGTCCTTGCTAATGACGCTATCTTCAGCCCACGAGCCGTCTTGCGGTGTCGGAGTTGTATTCTTGCCATCGACTAGGCACGATCCAATGACGGCCGAGCTATTTCAGTCCAATCATCCCGCCGATTCTGCATCTTCGCCGTGACAGGAGGAAAGACGGATTGATTGGAGTTTTGTCAGTATGGATGGATGGGTGCCCCCTCCCCACTAGACCCTGATCGGTCAGTTGATTGATGACTCAGCTCTGCAACGCCTGAAACACCGATCGAATGGTTTGGCCATGTATGTGCATTGACAATTGCAATATTGCAGTATAGCAGACGACACTATGGCATCATTTTTATGAACACTACAAAAATCCCTTTTTATAGCTAACCTCTCAGGTGAGCACCATCATGCTAGATTAACAACGGTCGTTTCGAGACTCATCTCTGCTGCGTCGGCCCTGAAGAAGGTCAAAGCACACTTTGGACCGATTAATAGAGAGAGAGATTCGCGTAGCAGCGCTAAACGCGCGAACTGCGTTGTTGAATCAGATTATAATGTTTCTACATGTATATCTCAAGAAATGCTAAAGTCTTCTGCGACTTCACTACTACGGATTATGCGCCATCACAAACTGTGGTATAGGGTAAGTACACAAAGCTAGCATTGGCATGACGACCAACAACAAGCCTATTGTTTGTGATGCCCCGCGCATGTTGTTGCTATGTGGAGATGCCCGTTTAGTACCTGCCCTATACTTACTGGTCGAGCCGGGCGAGCCTGTTGCCCTGCCCTGGCCCGGTCGCGTGCAGGTCGCGCCAGGTACATTTTGTCTAGTCATTGTTAGCACAACGCCTGCGACAGCCATAACCGTCATTATCTCCCCAACCCACATTAACCGTTTGGCTGTGTATACCTTTGCGGTCAGGCTGCTATTACCCCCCCCTCTTCGCACACGCGACGAAACATTCTCCAACCATCGTCATCGACACCACCGGCTCCCCGATCATTGCCACTTCCAAATGACAGCGCCATTCTACCAGAAACAGCCATTCTCTTGCAAAAGTCCCTAACATTTAGCCCAAGACACGTAGCGAACCTGCAGCCCGCCGCATTCGCTCCGTGGGCGTCTCACCACCCTTGATTACCATCTCAGGCAAATCGAGGTCTCCGCGAAGACGATAGCGATACGGTTTCGCTCCACCATCATGGCCGAGCGTCTCACCGATAAGCAGGTCACTGACCTGGTGTCCATGCTGCGTAGCGACGCTGCTCTGGACAACAAAGTGCACATGGTGACCAATGTCAAGTCGGCCATTAAGCAGCACAACGTCCCCGAGTCCTGCATCGCCCAGCTGTTCGAGGCTCTGCGAAACGCCTCTACCGCGCAGCATGCTGCTTTAGTAAATGCAGGATTTACTGCCCTTGGTCACCTTTTGACTCGCCTATCGCGCCAAGAGCCCAAGTATATCGGAAAGGAGGCTGTCCGCACGCTGCCCGTCATTATCGAGAAGCTTGGGGACCAGAAAGACAAATATCGAACACTTGCATCTCAGGCTCTTATCACGATATACGCTGTCAACCCGAGTGAAGTAGAGCGCATGATTCGCGCCACGGCCATGTCTGGCAAGAATCCCCGCGCCAAAGAAGCCGCGCTGCACTGGCTGCTGCAGATGCACCAAGGTCATGGCCTGCAATTCAAGACATATGTTCCCCTTCTGATGGAGCTGCTCGAAGACGCCGACGGTATGGTGCGAGATACTGCAAAGCACACGGTGATAGAGCTCTTTCGGTATGCCTCTCCTCCCGTGCATCTACGGCCTGCCATGACTGACTGTCGTGCAGAAACGCGCCCAACACTGCCAAGTCGGACCTCAAACGCCAGTTGAAAAACTACAAAGTCAGACCGGCTATTGAACAAGCCATCGTGAAAGAGCTGGCTCCTAGTGGTGGTCGCTCCGAGACTCCCTCCGCGCCCGCTCCGCCCAGCCGTCCACACCTCACCGCCAGCAGCTCAACGATGTCGACCGACCGCCCAACCACTCCTGCGGTTGCAGAATCTCAGAGCGAGCCTGTTGATCCGCAATACGTCAATACCAACCGCGAACTCGATGAAGTTTTTAGAGGCATGGCCTGGGAATACGAGGGCCGTGAGACGGAACAAAACTGGCAAAAACGAGAGCATGGCATGACTGTCCTGCGCCGACTCAATGCCGGGAATGCCGTCTCCGATTTTCATGACACCTTTGTCAGTGGTCTGCGCGCTATGCTCGACGGCATCATCAAATCTCTCACCTCGCTCCGAACAAGCTTGTCCAAGGAAGCGTGTGCCCTTATCGAGGACATTGCGCTCTCTCTTGGACCTGCAATCGAACCCATGGTAGAGCTTCTGATGCAGACGCTACTGAAGATGACTGCCGCCACCAAGAAGATCACGTCACAAATGGCAAGCTCGACCATCGAGACTATCATAAGTCGAATCTCATACACGCCCCGCCTGATGCAGCATATCTGGGGTGCTTGCCAAGACAAGAATGTCCAGCCGCGACTGTACACAACAAGCTGGTTAAGGACGCTGATGAAGAAGGTGGCCAACAACAAGCATCACATCGAGCATACGGGTGGCGTGGATCTCATGGAAAAGTGCCTGAAAAAGGGCCTTGCTGATGCTAACCCGGGGGTTCGAGAGAAGATGCGGGCCACCTTTTGGGCTTTCTGGGCTGTTTGGCCTGCTAGAGCTGATGCGTACGTTGCTACCTCTCTGCCGCACTCGAGCAACTCATGCTAATCATACCCAGTATCATGGAAGACTTGGATGCCACGGCACAGAAACTTCTCAACAAGGACCCAAACAATCCAAACTCTCCCAAAAAAGTCGAGACGGCACGGCCTGCCGCTAGCAGCCTTGCCAGAACCGCAAAAACGGCAAGCAGACCAAACTTGCGCGAGGCTATGATGGCCCAGAAAAAGGCGCTGGCTGCCCAGAAGCTGCCGCCCCGTCCCGGTTCAGCTATGGCCCAACTGTCGCCGGCGCGCACGTCTTCAAACTCATCGATACACTCTGCACAGCCCAGCCAGGCCTCGGCTCCGCTCAGGCCAGCGTCAAGACCCAGACCAGAGTCCACCATCTCTGTTAATGCTGGCGGCATGTCCGTTGCGCCGATGCGCCCGTCTAGGAGGCGTCCGGAGATGGCCCGACCAGCCACTGCTGGCCCCTATTCCGTTCGCGACCAGCCCGGACCAATCGAGATCAGCAGTCCCGATGGCTCGAGATCCAGAGCGCAGATGCCCAGAGCCAAAGAAAGAACACCTAAGAAGTCTGTTTCGCGGGTCCGCCCTGGCCACGTCTCTCATGACAGTGAGTCTAGCATTCCATCGCCCACCTCCAGGACATCGGCGAAACCAAGACTCGTGTCTCCTCGCTCGAGCCCTGGAAAGCCTGTCATGCCGTATGAAGATTTGCTGGGACGCAGCCCTAGCAGCCAAAGTCCCGCAAGACTGAGTGCTGCCAGACAATCTCCCACAAAAGTTCACGAGGATATTAGCCTCTTGGTACCAAGCATGCCTAGCCTCGAATCTGCCTCGACAATCGTGGCAGAAGACGAGGCACTTGTGGGCACGGAGCCGGTTTTGATGCCAATGCCAGGCAAAGACAATGATCTTGTCCCCAGCGACGAGCCACAATATGGCGTAGAGTCGTTGCAAGTGTATGAGGATCCCGACACTGAACTACCCGTTACGCCGAAGCCAGAAATCTCAGCTCCCGTGCTCGGAGAGAAGCCTATAAATGAAGATGCGGCCAGACTTCAAAAGGCGCCCGAACTTACCATGGGCACTCTCGAACCCCGGTCGCCTGAAAAGGCAAGGCAAAACTCGCGTCTTCTTGACAGCGGTATTGCTAAGATCAAAGCCATGTCGCTTGAGGTGCATGGATTCCGCAAGCTGCAGTCACTTATTCGAGACAGCAAGACTACCTTTGACGACGACAAATTCGAGGCACTGCTATTGGGACTCTTCAAGTATCTCGAGAATCCACTTGATAATCTTGCGTCGGACAAGGCGCAAGATATCAAGACGCAGATCCTTGCCACCATCAAACTACTGCTAAAAAAGGAACGGGAGAACTTCCAGCCGCACGTCTCGAGGGGCCTCGAGGCGCTCCTGCAGACGCGCAGCGCGTATGACTCGAGAGCTCATGTAGTCAGCGGTCTGGAGCTTCTGGCAGACGAGCTAGTCGGCATCGGCGACGGCTCCGAGATCGTGGTTGTCCTGACGCGCCAGCTGCAGGAGATCACCGACGCGACGACACAAGGCTGCCGTAGCCTGAGCATGGGCCTGCACGTTCTCAAGGAGATGCTGGACCAGCGTAGCGAGTTCGAGCCGACGTCGGAGGAGCTCGGACAGCTGACGGGACTGGCCGGGCACTGCCTAGAATCTGCCGACTCGGGCGTGCGCATGGACGCGGTCAAGTTTTGCGTGGCGCTGCACGCTCGTGTCGGCGAGGTGAGCTTCTGGGAGGCGCTCAACGGGGTCAAGGACGATCCCAAGAGCCTGATTACCTATTATATCGTCAAGCGGCAGCGCGAACAGCAGGCGTAGCGGAAGATGTGTAACTTCGGGAACAAATACGTCTGCATGTCTTTGTTGTTGCTCTTCAGCTCAAGTACATACACGCACGGGGGTGGATGATAGTAGACATTAGCTCCCCTCGTCGTCGTCGGAGCAGTGTAGAAAATGTTTTTCATAGGTGTATTACACTGCTAGATTTGATTCTTATACACCTTTGCTGATTTAATCTCTTCTTTAAAAAATTCCGCAGCTCATATTCATTCGTGGTACACTGAGTTGTGTAATTTGCCAAGATGAGGCTGCGTGCTTGAAGGGTGGACAGGGATGACTATGTATCGTTCTGTACATTTCTAACGTTTCTTTCCGTGGCTGCTGAATGCTGCTCCTGATATCCCTTGTAAACGCGGACCGAAGCATCCGCAAATAACGATGAAAAGAAGCGTAGGCACAATCCTGGGGCGGGTGCTCTGGCTAGACTCATCGTGGAGGAGCTAACGGGAGCCATCGAGCCAAGAGCAGACCATATATATATATAGAATATAGAGCTTCATTCGGAGATGAGGACATTGAAGAATCAAAGAAACGCAAAAGCTAGCTCAAATATATAGATGGGCACGATATGAAGTAAATAAACCTTCTCTTCGACGGGCGGGGGGGAGATGACCAAGAACCAAGCAGAGGCCGAGAAAAGCAAACAACTCCCTCGACTCCAGCATCTCGAGAGTAACGTGAAAAAAAAAACCTTACAAGAAATCGACACTCGATAGTCTGGCAGAATGCAAGCACTCAAGCCTCTTCGAAAATCACATGACTGTTTTCAATCACAAACTGCACAGCAATATTCTTGGCATGCATGTCCGTCATCTCCCTCTCAATGCTTAGATCACGCATAATCGTCGGCGCAAACACCACCGCCAGATTCTTTGGCGACATGAGATTCTCTGGCTCGCGCTGGGCAACGCGCTGTAGATGAAACATGAGAAACTCGAGGCAGTCTCGGTGGCTCTGTGGCATCGAGTCAAACGTCTGGCGCAGTGACGCGCAACGTTCCGTCTCTTCTGAAATGGCTGCACGCACGATTAGCTTTCTAAACACATTCAGCGTTTATGATGTGGTTAAACTTACCATTTGATTCGAGCACACGATCGTACACATCAAACGTAAGCAGCGGCATTGGTAGCTTGCGGAAGTACTGTTTCAGCACACTTGTCACCGCGGTAATGTCCAAGTCGGGATCGGAAATGTCAAAGCTTTCACTCTTCTCGAACCCCTCCTTGATCTGATTGACCTGAGAGTTGCCGCCAGTCTTGCGATATATGCCCTCTTGGTCCATCCCGCGAAGCTCGACCTCTTCGATGCAGCGGGTCACGACGCTGGGTATCTGTCGGCGCTCGTGTTCGGCTCGCTCGGCAAGCTCAGATCCGAATAGTGTCGTGGGAGGCTCAGCCACTGCGGCCGGTATCGACATTGTGTTGGCTGACACGGACTTGGGCATGGCATTTTTCTTTCCGAAGAAACCAAACCCCTGCTGCTTGTTGGCGGCGTTGGGGCCGCCGACCCCCGGTGTAGTGGCCATGTCTGGCTGTGTCACGGTCATGTTGTACGGCAAGCCGATGTTGTCCGCGGTCAGACCGCCATGCTGGCCGCCGAGCTGACCAGGACGATCCCGCTCGTTTTGCTGAAAAGCAACGACGGCGCGATTGACACCCTTGGCCACGTTTTGCGCCATGGTCTTTGAGCCCTTCTTCCAGTTGAACTTCCTAACTTGGCCCTTGCGGACCTGCACAACGGTAGGGCCCGACTCGACGATCGGTTCCTCATCTGCAGGGATGAGCGTGGCGCCAGTCGACATGCTGGCGGCGTCAAGGTTGGCAGAGGAGCCGGCAGCGCCGCGGTGACCGTAGATGCCCAGTCCATTGGATGATGATCGCATGTCACCCGCCTGGGACTTGAAGCGTTCCTGAAGCTGATGCGTCATTTCGTTGTTCATGTCGGCGAGCTGGGCGTTCTTGGAGGATAGCTGCTCAAACTCCATCAGGGCTCTGTCGCGGTCCTCCATGGCCTGGCTCTTTTCTTGGACAAGTTTGTCGCGCTCGTTGTGCAGCTCTTCAATCTCGGACGACATTGCCTCCTTGACGCGCTCCAATTTCTTGACAAAGTCTTTGATGGCAGAGTCCTCGAGCTTCTGCACGTCGATGGGGGCCTTGGTCTCCTTGGCCTTTTCCACGTATCCGGCAAGAACTTCCAGCTGGCGGATCATAATCTCAGCCTGGGTATCCAAGACGGAAACGGTTTTTCGCTTCTCAACGAGCTTCTTGTCGAGACTCATTATGTCCTTTTCAGTGTTAAACTGCCGCTCGAGCTCGGCAACTCGCTGTTCCGAGTTTCGCAGCTGACGCTTCAACGTGGCCGAGTCTTCGCCTTTTGCGAAAGCGATGGGGCTGCCCATCTCATGGCCTAGATGATCTTCGCCATGCTGCGTCCTGGACCAACGAGGCGACAGGGTCGATCGTGTCGTCTCACTGATGCTTCGTGCATGGCTCTGTCTCGGGTTGTTGTGGACAGACTCCACGCTGCCTGTACGTCCGTGTCGGACCGCGTTAGAAACCCGGCGTAAGATTGAGGATGAACCTTCATCGGTTCCAAGGATTCTAGCCATATCCTCATCTAGGGTAAAATCGGCCCCGCTGCTCCATCTGGGCAGTTTTGGAGACACTTTGGGAGACTGACCATCATCTTTCGTGCCTGCAGAGTTTTTGAGATCTGGAGGTGCAGGGGCAGCTCGCGGCTGCATGTAGCTCTCGCTCATGCCTGACTTGTCGACCGTATTCACCGGATTGTTCACTGTGATGAGACTTGTCAGTGCACATGCTAACGCGCTGGTAGTACGTGTTAAGGCCTCACAGTTTCTATTTGCAGAGAGCGGAAGTTCCTTGCGAGCGATTGCTGGACCAGGACCAGTTCGGAGAGATTTTGGTTCCGAAAAGGGCACAGACTCCTCCTCGTCCGGTGAGCGGGCATCCTGGGAGGCGCGAGGCCGCGATGGGATAGCTGATTGTTTGACATCGGCAGACTGTGAGCTGTTCGTCCTGGAAGCGGCCAAACGCTTGCTGCGGGGAGCCTCTGGTTTGGAGTCAGCCGCATCTTGCGAGGTCCGTGGTTGGTCCTTGTCCTGCTTGGAGAGGCGGCGTGAGGGAGCCATGGCCTGCGTAATGTGATCAGAGGATTGCTGGCGGCCTTTTTCTTGGAACGCAATGTGAGGAGAGGTAGCAGGGTCGCTGCGTCTGTCGCTGCCGGACTTTTGCTTCCTGGTGGAAGCCTCTGTGTTGAAATCGGTAGGAGTCTTGGCGTGTCCGTTTGCCGACGGGTTTGGGTCGAGAGCAACGGAGATGTAGAAACTGTCCGACATATCATTTTGACTGCCTACAGTGCCGCCTGGGGAGATGAGAGCAGAGTGTCGATTCTTTCGGTAGGTGCTGGATGGCAGAGTCAGAGTATCCTTGTTGCCGTTAGTGCCATTCTCGGTGGAAGGGCGCTCGGGGGATCTGGCGGGTATTGGGGCGACCCTTGAATTGTAGTTGGAATGAGGAGTAGCGGATTGCGGCGAGGTAGTCGCCGTGTCAGAATCGTGACTCGTTCCCGTGTCGGCAGGGCCAGCTCCTGGCGCAATCTCTGGGGGTAAAGCAGGGAGGGACTTTTCCGTCATGTCTCTAGCCTTTGCGGCGGCGGCCGCCTTGGAGCGCTTTCGACGACGGGCATTGATTGTTTCATGACAGCCCATGCAGAATATGCCTTGGGATGTGCGCGCATAGCGAAGATTTTCGATTTTGCGTTTGCAGTTCCGGCAACGGAAGCAGGTGGAGCAAAATGCCTGCTCGCCGGTGAGAATGGCGAGTTCCTCAATCTTGTTGTTGCAAACGGCGCATGTGTATGTGCAGTTGTTGCAGACTAGGGAGCCGTCGCCGAGAAGGAGAAGGTTCGTATCGGTGTCGAGAAGCACATCGCAGATGTGGCAGCGGAAGCAGTCGAGATGCCATCGATACTCGGCTGAAATTGAGTTAGCCGGGCGATGTTGGGTAGAGTCGAAGCAATTATTTCTTTTTTTTTTCCAAGTTGGAGATTGGGTAAATGGAAGTCAGCCTACCTAGCTCGTATGCTTTTCCCTCTTCGAGAATCTAGGGAGAGAAGCATCAGATTAGCAATGGGCCGGGTTATGGCCATGGCAATAGCAGAATGGACAGGAGCGCCGTGCATACCAGTCCGCACTTCTTGCAGGTATAGTTGTCCTCATTGTCGATGGTAGCATCGAGATACTCCTCGACGACTGAAGTCATGGTTGCTGATCATGCAGGCAACGCAAGAGATCGAACTCAAGAGACCAAGGGGTGAGGGGGGGGGGTTAGATTGGGAGGCAATAGAGATGTAGGACCCAATTGGGCAGAGGTCAGGGATGGCGATGGTGGTGGTAGTGCTTGTGCGTGTGCGCGGTGGTGCCTTGCAGTTGCAGAAAAGTGTCTCCAGCTGCAGATGAGTTGATGCAGCCAGCTAGATCGCAGAGTAAAATGATGTGATTCTACGGCGTAATTGGTCAGAAAACGTCGCCTCTGGAGATGTGAACTCGGTGAAGGGACAAGTCGAGCATCACTAAAGCTTAGACTCGAGGGCACTCGACGCGAAATACGTGCAGCTGAAGGCAAGACAACGACGACGAGTGGAACTTCGAGAGATGGTTTCTGCAGATTGGGAGCGTCGGTGATTGTGATGTCGATGGCGATGGCTATGGCGATGTCGCAGGATTATTGTCCACCCAGCACGGGGACGAAAGTACAACGTCGGACGTCAAGGGGGGGTGGCTTCGGGGAGACGAGGGAAAAAAAAAGGTATAAGGGTTGCCCTCTGGGGGGAGGGGGGCTGGTCTGTCTGTGGAGCCGGACGTGGGCAGCACTCTGGCTCTCGTCCAGGCCAGATATAGTGCAGGTTGGTGTACTCGTCCAGCACTGCCAAGTTTAACCTACTGTAGGTTGTACCTGAATAGCATAGTACCAGTAGGTACTGTACATTAGGAGGCTGGTATACATGGAGTTACGTACGGTAGTGGAATGAAAAGTGCCGGTAGCACAAGAGATATAAAGGGGACCAATGTAGCACGAAGCAGACCAGATAGACCAACGATAGGATGAAGGGGGGAAGAAAACGAGAATTTAAAGAGCTGACAACCGATTGACGGGCAGGAACCGATTGAGGAGGCTGAGAGAGTTCTGGATTGTCGTTGAAAGTGTCGGCGTAGGTAATTGGAGTTGAGGCAAATGCAGAGGGGGGGCTATAGAGGAGAAGGGGAAGACAGACAGATGACGAGGCTGGTAAAAGCACGGAGGTGATATGGCAGGGCAGGTTCCCGTTGGCGATGGGGTGGTCACTGCATTGGCCCCCCTTCACCCCCCCTATAAGATGGCGGCAGAGCTGTATCTGTGCCTGTACGGGCACGGCAGCTACGGCTACTCTGGGTGGAGAGCCGCTAGAGAAAACGGGCAGAGGAGGCAAAGGAGATCAGGGCAAGATGCACTAAGATACCTACTAGTACGAAGTACTACTAACTACTACTAAAGTAATAGACTTGGCAAAGTAGTAGCCGGTCCTGATATTCAGCATTCTAGGTATGGATCATGCACTCGACGCATCCCCATCTTCAAAAAGCCCGAGAGTTTTCTGAAAAAGTAGGATACCGCGACAAAAACGTCGCACATGTTTCAAATCTCTCAAGATGCCGTAGAGGACCAGCTGCCCTGCCGTATTGTACCTGCAGAAAAACAAGGTCAAAGGGAAAGGGGGGGGGGGGTGCGATGTAACGAGATTGTACCTTTTTAGTACACCATGACGCCGGGGTAAGCTGGCCAATCAGTGGCTTGGCCGACTGGACATCTGCAGTGCAGATTGTGCAGCCAATGCTCAGCCTTTTGACAGTGGATGGATTGATTGGCTGAAATGTTGCTGGAGATGAAATTCACATGGAATCCTAGATGGACCACTTTGCTTTACTTCAGCACTTGTTAAGCCCCTGGGCCTCTCTCTGCGTTTCTCTCTATCGTGTCGCTCCAATCGGCTAATTTATCCTCAGCCACCGCGCTGACTCTAATATTGTACCTGACTGTGACCTGGCCCTGACATGTACATATGAGGTCCTCTGTAGGTTCAGCAGCATGGAAACAAACATGATCCTTATTGACGAAAGATCTTTCGCTCGCCCTCGGACGTTTCCCCCTCAACAATGCGAAATCCATTCTTCTAAATATCGCTCCATGGCTGTGTATGCCTTGCCACCTTGCCGACTTCGCCAAGTCATAGGGGTCGTTGCCCATCGCCAAAGCACGCACTGACCGACCGATGCGTGCGTGGCTCCAGCTCCAGCTTCCGTGCCTGTGCCTGTGCCTGGCCTCCCACTCCGTCCACGACACGACGCCACTTTTTCTTCTTTCATGCTAGATCCTGCCATGATCAACATGAAACTTGTTTCACATTTGCCTTCACATCCTGCACAACTTCCAGCGGCACCACCTACATATCATGCATGGAATCATGCGTGTGGACGACTCTGTTTCACCAGCACCGCAGGCCGCTTTCACCGCCTGGTGCGCCCTCTGCTTATCTTGTAGACATCTTTGCGTCGTCAGCGATTCATGCACAGAAAAAATGTAACCGAAAATAAAACAGAAATGAACAGATGCTCGCTCGGCACTCTGCAAAATAGCACTGACTCGTCTCGCAGGTACATGGGTGGCTCGTTTTGGTGGTGACTTTTTGATCGGTCTGGCTTCTCCAATGCCCACTCGCTCTTTCGTGACCGCCTCTCAGTGGCAGCAGGCGGCTCGTCAGCCCGTCTATATAGATTGCGCGGCAACATCCTGTCACGAAAACGGCATGATATCAAGAGACACCCTGGTAAGTGCTCTGCTCTGTGAAAGACGAACGGTGTGCCTATATCATGGACAGACGCCACACCAGATGCCATGACATGTGCATGAGGCATTACATATACATCTGCAAGCATAAGGCCCACGCCCATAAGTGAGGGAACGAAGAATCTCGGCGAGAGACGCCGGATTGGTGACGTGCCTGAGAACTCAGTGAGGATGATATCTCAAGGTTCACCGCCCTTGCTGATCTCTAGTACTTGTCACATCTATCCAACACATCTTACGAGTCAGGACTGGCGGGACGACTAATCAGATTTTTGTCACGCATTCCGTCGAATGTCCATGGCGCCACGGTTGTTTCACGACAAGCCGACACCATCTCTAGTACCACAACCATGCGGATGCACGGCAAATAGATATGCCACAATGTTACAGCATGAAAACAGTCTCTCGGGGGTGTTGACTCGCGCCAACTACAGGCAAAGAGTTCTCACAACTTCACCCCGAATCTCACAAAGCAACTCAAAAAAAAAAAACAAATAGTAGTTTGGTCAAACGCCAGCAGATGCTAAGAGAGAAAGAGAAGACACCCTGATATACGCAGCAAAACAAAACCTCAGCTCTTCACTTCTTCACCCTCCGCCTTCCCTACTTCTCCGCCATCATCCTCTTGACCTTGTCCAGTAGCAGCCCGCTCTCCCTGCCTAGCTTCTTCTTGCCGTCGCGCCCGACCGTCTTGGCCATGGCGCGCTTGAACCGGTCGCGCTCCGCCAGGCGCCGCTCACGCTCCTGCATGCGCTCCTCCCGCTCCCGCGCGCGCTGCTCGTCGTTCGCCCGGCGCTCATCGGCCCGAGCCAGTTGCTTGTCGTAGTAGCCCGGGCGGCGCGTACGGCGGCGCTGGCCGTCGCTGCTCTGCGGCTCGCCGTGCTGTGCGGATTTCTGGGCGACCTGCTCGTCCCTGATCATGAGCTCCCGCGTGGGATGCATGGCCGTTTCATCGTCTTTTGCATCGGCCTCGTCTGTGGTAGCGGTGGGGGCGGCGACATGTTGCTGCTCACGCTCCTTGATCTTGGCATAGGCCTTTTTGACCTTGGCCTTGTGGATGAGATCTTTTTTAATCTTGGTGACTGCAGAGCGCGTAATGTCAGCACGGACACAAGTTTTACTTGAGAAACTTCTTGCACAATATGAGTATTGCTCATACTGTTTGCGAGACTGCGAAATGCTGATGAGGCCTCGCTTGTGGGAGAAAGCCATACCTTTGCGGCGCCACGTCCCGTCTGGCAGGTTGTCGGGGCCGACTTTGAAGCCCTGACGATGCTTCTTTGCTACGTTCCCATTGTCAGACGCCTTGCGAGACGGCTTAGGGGCCATTTCATGGGTTGTGGTGCGGCTACGAATGGCTGTGTGTCTGCTGCCGTGTCTGCTGGGCTACAAATTTCTGCCGGGTCTCGTGATGCTACAGCGGCCAGGCGCTGCAAAAAATGAAAAATAAATTAAAAAGAATAAAAAGGTATGTGTACTGTACTGTACTGTGGATAAAAAAAAAGGGAATGAGGCTGGCGGGTTGCCCAAATTGGTAGAAAGTGGATAGCCTTCCAAGTGGCTGAGAAAGGACAAAAGGTGGGCTTGGCTTTGGATTTCGGTCCTGTGAAAGTAAGGCCTAACAGTAACTATATGTAGAGGTTTGCTTGCAACGGGGTTGTAAGCTGAGAAGAGGATGTAGGAAACAGTCTATGATGAAGAGTAATCAGAGACGTAAGTAGTATGAGTTTTGCAAGCCGAGTCATGAATTTAAGCCGTGATCTTTCGCCAGGGAGCCTACTGTGGCGTTGCTCTGCTCTTGTACTTGTTGGGGCAACTATAGGCAGGGAGGATGCAGCAGGTACATAGTCAAGAAGTACTTGCTATTTAGGTACTGTAGGTGATAGGTTTGGTCGTAGCCTTCTGCCAGTCAAATAATTGCCGGCCCATCACAATAAATAAACAGGCTGCCGTATACATATTGGTCGTCATTCATGGATCACGACTAAAAAAAAAAAAAAGTCAGTCACTTGTAACCTTTGGGGGCCCATTAGCGGCTTTCTAAAACATGAACTGGACGCATGACGACCTTGAAGGTTCTCGCGACCCAATTGAGGGTCCCCCATCATGATGGGTACATACAATCAAGGTATCCACTGACCGTCCAGCGGCCACTGCCCACTCAACTGCCCGCCAGCCGACGGCTTATTTGGTGGCAGGCAAAAAAAGTGACGGACCCATCCACCTATTCCACTGCCAGAATCTGCCGGCTTCTTTTGCTCACCGGGAGCCGCACTCGAGTGACGGAGAGCGTCTTGTTTCGTTTGTCTCATTCTGCCGTCCCGTTGCGTTGACTCGCATGCATTCACCGCTGAGGTATATTTCAGCCCGCTACCCAGCGCTCTCATCCCTTTCAATCTCTTCATCGTCAACCGTTCCCATCACGAATGCCAGATATCGGGCCCAGAATACGTCGAAAAGTTGTGCAACAGCCGTTTGGGAGGTGTACTTGCTTGCACCACAGGCGACCCAACAAGAGGTACATACATTGTAGGTACCGGACGCACCTGGGCCCCAGCCGCTGTCGGAGGCTCGGCGCCGTCATTTCATCATCGTACTGTACGAACCCGCTCGCCTCGGATAACCCATCGTCAACCTCCTGCTAGAGCCGTATTGCAATCCCTGGTGCCCCGAGCCGCAGCTTTTGCTGTGGTTCAGCATCCGAAACATCATGCCCATATTTCAGCACGATATCCACCGCACGCCCTCCCCTCCGCATCCACGACAGCGCCGCCAGAACGAGACGCCCATTCGCACAGGCGCTGGTGTCGTATCCCGCGGCTCCGGCCCCAGACGACTCTCCGAAGAGAGTCTGCCTGTGGAGTTTTGCGAAGGGCCGATACCAGATAGTCCAGAGCAGCATCATGAACCGCCTATACTCGACCGAGCCGCCATTATTGCCAGGCTCAAGCGATGGGAGAGTCCTCCGTTATGGACGGCGACACCAACGGCAACACCTGATGGACGGGTAGGCGCAACCCAAGATTACTGATTCCACAGTCACTGCAACCAGCTTTCCGAATTCGCTAACGTGCGTCGTTAGCCCGATGCAAAGCTACAAGATCTCAACATTCCCGACATTCCGCTGCCGTTGTCTCCAGAGTCTTCCGACCTGTTGCGCTCGCCCCAGATAACTGCCGATACTTGCCAGACCACCTTGCCTCTGACCGACCGTCTACAAGATGGCAACGGCATTGAACGTCCACCATCTGCATTGCATAGTGGTGATTTTACCCACGACGACTCCTCCAGCCATGCAACCCGTTCGGGGTCCGCCTCTCGACGAATCCGTGACAACCTCTCGGTCGACATGACTTGGACCGCAACCTCGCCGCCTAGATCAGCCTTGCCCATGTTCCAGTCGGGCAGGCAAGGCACGTTTGCCGAGCCAAATCAGGGGTCTAGGCTCATGGCGTCGCCGTTGTCGTCGTCCTTTTCATCATCCTTTGCGTATCAACCTCCCACGAGTCCGCTGGCGCAGTCCATTACCAACGAAGAAGAATCAGCCTTTGCCGCCCCTTTGCGCCGGACCCGTCATATCAGCGAAGATACCGTCTCGGCACACCCCGGCTTTGACTGTGCGTCATTGTCGCCATCGCCGTCACCGCTCGGATTCCATCCAGCTCACGGGCGCGCGGTATCATTCCGCAGAGAGGCAACCTTTCCTTACCAAGCTCACCAGCCCCGGCGATCGTCAGGGTCCGGCATGAGCCTCTTGAATGCAGAGGTGCCTGTACAACACACGCCAGCACGCTCACGCCGCCCTTCTTTCGGCTCCGACTCTTCGCCATCCCTTCACGCATCAATGGTTGGCTCATACGAAGAGAGTATTCTGCAGGGGAGAATGTCGACTACACCTTCCAAACCGTTTGATTTCATGGCTCAGATTGGCGTTCTTGGTAAAGGAAAATGCAAGTCATCTCTCCGCTGCCCTCCTCACGTCACGCTTCCCTTTCCGGCCGTCTTTTACAGTTACAGCAGCACTGGCCATGGCAGAAACCTCAATAACGATGGACCGAGTCCTTACGTCGGACAAATTGACCTGGAGAACGGTCTGCCAAACCCGGATTATGAGTCTACTAAACGAATAGCGGCGCGCAACGCAGCCGTCTCTGCCGACCTTGACGTCAATATGCTTCTGGACGGGCCCCTGCCCCATTGCGACACGCCACACAGCCGGACCACATGCCTGAAAGCACCTCCGGGTGGCAGTTACCGCATTCCTCAAAAGGGTCAGATTCAGATAGTCGTCAAAAACCAGAACAAGACGGCCGTCAAGCTCTTCCTGGTGCCGTATGACCTCACAGACATGCATGCCGGCACAAAGACGTTCATTCGGCAGCGCAGCTACTCTCATGGTCCCATTGTCGAGAACTTCCCGGAGCTGCCTGGCCCTGCTGTCGCCTTTGCAACAGAACGCCCAACACTGCGCTATCTTGTTCACCTGCACATTTGCAGCCCCTCAAAAGGCCGCTTCTATCTTTACAAGAGCATACGCATCGTCTTCGCCAACCGCGTTCCCGAGGGCAAGGAGAAGCTCCACAACGAGACGACGTGGCCCGAGCCACGCTTCACGCCGTACAGACCGATTCGCCAAATGCATCCGCCCATCTCTTCATCCCTGTCCGCCCGGTCCGGCACTATGCTTGCCGTCGACAAGGCTTATCGTAGACGAAGCTTGGGCGTGCCTACGAGTGCGGAGCCTGCGCGCTCGCCCTTTTCTAGCTCAGCACTCGGCGTGCTGAATCCACCCCAGAGAAGGCTCTCAGGCCCCCGAAGAGGTGACGCGGGAGGCAATACACTGCCTATCGAGCCGGTGCCCTTCCGATTTCCGGCACGACAGGGCAGCGACGACATGAGCGACGTGCTTGACAGCGAAACCATTCGTGCAATTGTTGACGACGAAACCGGCCCGCCGCACTCACCAAGCCGGCCATCAACCAAGGACTCGGCAAATGCGTGCAGCGGGGGCATTGATCAATATGCGAAGCTGAGTAGAGGCGACGCTGGCTATGGTGGCAACCCCTTCTTTGCTGACCGGAGGTTAAGTGGTGGTAATCTACGGGGCAGTGTAGAGGGCTTGCTCACGCAGAAGCTGCGCTCACTTGAAGCAGACGGTGGCGGGTCGCCGCCGTATTAGGCAGTCATTTTTCTAGACATGATAATGTACACTGACCGAACTCGACTTTTTCTTTTAGGCGTTATCACTACAGGGTCAGGGTATTGATCTGCTTTTGCTAGGACTATGGATAACATTGGCGCTGGAGATGAATTTTTGATAGATATTTTTTTCTTGGGATATACATTGTACAGGATACATTCTTTTTTTTTTCCTTATTTTTTCTTATCTGTGGCTCAGTTCTCTTGATCTCGAGAAGTCGACCCACGAGCGTTGCTTAGAGCGACCTTGAACTGGGTTGAATTTGTATATCGTTATCAACACGCACATGATCCATGTATTGCTATCGCTTGTCTTATTTTACAGAGTTTGACTTTTTGACGTCTAATAATTAGGTGGTATGCCTCACATGAAACCCCCCCCCCCATTCCAAATCTATATATATGTACATGTATTGATTTATAAACACATTAAAAAAAAACGCCATTCATGTTACCGGAATACACACTTCAAGCCTAGAAGCGCTGCCTCATGAAGCCCCTCCGCCTCGGCACGTATACCTGTCCGCGCCTCGCCGCCCGCGCCCGGCCCACGCGCTCCCGCTCCGCCTTGAGCTGCCCGCCGAGACTCAGCCGCATCGCGAGCAGGTCCTGGAGCGCCACGCTGCCGAGCATGTCCCGCGTGATGGTGCGGTTCAGGCTCGTCATCGGGGCCGCCTGCCGCCCGTCCCGGCCGATGCCGGATCTCGCGGGCAGATGGGCGGAGTCGGCGGTGGTGAAGGCGTGGTGGAGGCGCGGATAGCGCGTCTCGATGCGGCGAAGCTTGGCGGTGACGCCGGCGGACCAGGCGGCGAGGCGGCGCAGGCGCAGCCACTCGCGCTGCAGGCTGAGCACGGCGGCCTGCGAGGCCGCGAGCGCGCGCGCGTTGCTGAGCTCGTGGCGCTCGGCGAGCGCCGGACGGCGGTGCCGGTGCCGCTGGCTTGTCCTCCAGCCGCGCCAGCGAGGCATCAGCAGCGCCTCGCACCACTCCATCGCGGGCTCCCACTGGCCGAGCTCCGCGAGGCAGCTGACGAGCGTGTTCCACGTGTCGCGGGTGAACTTGAAGCCGGCATCGAGCGCCGCCTGCGTGTACGCGAGGAGCCGCCTGCCGTCGCCGTGGGTGTCGCGGTAGACGCGCGCGACGTGCGCCATGGCCGAGCTCAGCTCGTAGGCGTGGATGGGGAAGACGCGCCGCGTGCTCGGGTTCTCGGTGCGGTGGCGGACGTCCTTGAGGATGAGCGCCCAGAGGCGAAGCACGCGGTCGTGCTGCCCGGCCGCGAGGTACGCGCCCATGATGACGCTGACGATATCGGAGGGGAGGTGCTCGTCGCGCTGCGAGACGGGCCGCGTCTGGCTGTAGCTTGTGATGAGCTCCTCGGCGAGCGCCATCTCGCCCTTGTCGATGAGGAGCTTGAGAGCGTCGCCGACGTGGCGGAGTTCGCGGTTGAGCTCGGTCACGTCGTTGACCGCGGCTGTGTACGGGCCCGCGGCGCGGAGAGGGAGCGCGGCGGTGCTGTCGTGCACCAGCCGGCGCATGTACTGGACGAGTTCCTTGGCCAGTCTTGTGGTGCGCTCGGTCGTGGGCGCGCGGATGAAGCCGGCTTCGAAACGGGACAGGTGAGAGGCAAAGTTGGGCTGGATGCCGGCGCGGTCCATCTCCGCGGCGAGGATCTCGACGAGGTGGTGCTGGTTGGTGCTGATGGCGCTGTTCATGACAATGGCAAAGTGGTCGGCGCTGATGGGCAGTATGTTGTCGGACACGGCGCTGCGCAGTAGCCGATGGGCGAGAGATGTTTGCTTGGCGCGTGCCTGCGCGAGCAGCACCACCTCACACGTATAGTGGTCCCAGGTGAGGTTGCAGTTCTGCATGGCGGGCAGTAGCTGGAAGCACTTGTCCAGTTTGCCTGCCATGGCATACGCGTGGATGAGGCGGTTCCAAATCTCGATGCTCGTGACGCCGCGACGGGCCATTTCTCGGCAGATTTGCTCGGCCTCCTGCGTCAGATCGTTGTGCAGATATGCTACCACGAGCGATCGCGCCATGCTCTCCGAGGGCGCGACCCGAGCAGCTTGTGCCTTGTTGAAGAGAGCGACTGTTTGGTCCAAGTCGCCGTTTGCCGAGTACAGCTCCATGATATGGCCGTAGGATTCGCTGTCGGGCGCATGTTGGCGAGTGACTTCCGCGAAGCAAGCGTCGGCGTTTTTATGATCGCGTGCATTGACGTGACATTTGAGCAACGCATTCTGAGTCCTGATGTCGGAAGACACTCCGAGACTCTGCATGAGACCCATCTCTTTCTTGAACCCAGCGATATCGCCCGACTGTGCATATGCATCTAAGAGACTATAAAAACCAGTAGTCTTCTTGGCAGACTCTGGAAAAGTAGTGACATAGCGCTGCCACAGGTCACGCACAGCTGTGATATCCCCAGAGCTTGCATAGAAAGCGAGGAATTTCTCGTATGCCCATTGATCGAGACCGTCATCTGCCCGGTTCCAATCTTGGAACAGGTGTGCGAGTCCAGCATGATTATATGGAGAGAAGAGCTTGAACATGCCTCGAAGTATAGGCTGCGTAAAGCAAGCATCAGGAAACTCGCGAAATTGACTGTAGATTTCGTCGAGCTGTTTTGCGCCGGACTTTGACTGCGTTCCTTGATCAATCTTGCTCAACAAAGATTCAATGTAGAGCTGATATAGAAAGGCCTTATCGAATAGCTTGAGTATGGGCAAGGCTTGACTAGGCTGGCAAGGTTTGGATAGCGCAGCTTGAGCGATTTTGTAGCGCAGTTGCTCGAATCCATCTCGCGAAAAGTCCTGTCGGTTCGCTGCTCGGATCTTGGCAAGTCCTTCATACTTTACATGCCTCTCGAAGGCTAGGAATGTCGTATCGAGCCGCGGGATGGTCATCAGATGATCGAATGGTGTTCCTTTTGCACCACCGCAAGTGAGCTTGATGTACATGAACCAGACGTCAAAGACTTGCTGCCATTTCTGTGAGACAAAAGCTCCGGCGAGTATGTATTGCATGCCACCGAGAAAATCGTGCTCTAGCCCCTCCTTGAATCGATCAAAGGCAGCCGAAAGTTTGCCGCAGCTGACGAGAGCTCGGACCGAGGCAGATAGCAGCTCATCTGTCCAGTCTCCTCTGGAGAGCTCGTTGAACAGCGCGGTAGCTCTCGAGCTTTCAGTGAAGTCGCCAGATCTGGACATTTCCAGAATCATACCAGGCCGTAGTACTTTCTTTTCTTCTGGACTCGACTTGAGGTAGCAACTCCAGCTTGACTGTGCTTTGGGAAAGGTCCTTCGGGCCTTGTTTTCGCCTCGCTCGACGTGTATCTGCTTGGCTGGATCTGCGATTATCGTGGGGTCGGGAGACTTCTCTAGTATTGGAGCGTTGGAAGTGACAGCTGCTGCTTTCGTAGAAGTATCTGCCGTGATTTTGGTTGCCGGAGAGTTTCTGCCAGTATCAAGCCCGCCGGCGCAGGGGACCGCTAACTCGGTTCGCGGAAACGTGGCAACATGTGGTAGCGAGTAATTCCTTCGTCGTAGCGGCCGTAGGCGGGTCGGTTTCGTATGAGGCCCAAGGACTCGGTGCAGCAGGGACTCGGTGCCATTTGGGTATAGAAAGTCGAGAAGAAAGGAGGTGGCGGCGAGCTTGGGCTCGAGCAGTGCGGCCGGCGACTCGGCGGATGCGACATTCTGGACCGTGTCCGCGAGTTGCGAAGAGGCCCAGATGCTCGAGAGCTCGAGAGGCGACGCGCTGTGCTGCCAAAAGTCCGAGTGAAGCCGGCGCGGCCTCCTCACGGGCCGGCGCGCCTTGGGGATGACCCGCTGAAGCTGGCCCGATTCCAGGCTCGCCACCGCACGCTCGATCATCTGTGCTGAGCGCTGCCAGGGACCGACGGAGCTGAGGCCGAGAGAACGGCGTTGTCGTATCGGAGTACGCGCCACGGAGGATTAGACACACATCTCAATCTAAGCTGTCGAAGGGGCGGACGGTAGGTATGATGGTTTGGCTTGGGACGAGCTCAGAGCGAGGAAGGGCGGCAGTGATGAGAGCGGGAAATGCTGAGCTCCAAGCAGACGGGCTACTTCAACGACGCTCAAGAGTGGCTCAACAGCGACGAGAGACAAACAGAAAACCGGAGGAGAGAAGTGACTGCCGCCACGAACCTCGGAAATGATTCGCGATGTGAAGAAAAGTTGCATGTCGATTGCAAGGTTGAGCGCCGGTCCCGTTTCCAGCTCATGATTGGCCAGCGACCCACACAGCATATTACCGTGCTGGGAGACCTCATGCCACATGCTAATGTATGGCCACTGCATGCGATGAACAGTTATCATTTTTTATTAGGCTAGATATCTGCCATAGAGGAGAAAAGAGTAGTGGTAAAAGCAACGACTCTGAATTCATGTTCCTTAATTTTGTAGAGCGCTATAAATACTGCCGGTTTAAGGTCATGGTGCAGCCCTAGAGCAAATGCTCGGCAGAGTTGCGCCGCCTGACCACTAATAATACAGAGAAGCGAAATGCGAGCAAAACCCGGCGCCGAATAGCTAGAATCAATCTGGTCAAACACCAAAATCCCGATTTGTCATCCTTTGCTTTTTTTTTTTCGAAAATTTTCATTGTCTTTTCTTGCTTCGTCTTGCTGGTCATTGATGGCCATGCTCCAGTTGCGGCCGTGTTTTGAGGCAGTCGTCCATACGCGGCCTTGTGTGGGTATAAGAATACTGGAAGATGCTTTCGTCCAATTGGGTTGTCGTTTGTTACATTGGTCTGTTGAGAGCGAACTCTTATCAAACCATCGAGGATCCTGCTACTGTACAGGTTGCAGTTTTTTTTTTTTTTTTTTTTTTTTTTTGGGAATCAGGCTGGCCCGCGAGCAGGGCGGCCCTCTTCAAGTGGCCGAAGCCTTGTTCATTTGTTCCAGCTCGGCTAGGGCAGACCTGTTGATGCTCTTGGTTCTCTGCTGCCGACGGCAGCCTTCGGTGGGACGAGGCGATGTGGCTCGGGATGGGCAGTGATCTCGGCGGGCTTGTCGCTGTCTGGCGTGAAAGGCGAGACGAAGAGCATTGGAAGTCCTGTAGGTAGTGGAGAGTGCGCGGGAGTGAGCTCGGGAGCGGGTCTGGGAACCATGGGGAGAAATGGATCTATGGCGAGAGCGACCACGAAGAGTGCTCGATTCTTCGGTTCGAAGGACACGAATCTCAGGGCGGGCAGCGCTGCGGTGTCTCTTGCGACCACGCATGTCGACGTCGGATGGTGCAGGCGCGGAAGCCTCAAGATAGTCGGCCTCGCTGGCAATAGTAGCAGCCATTCTGAAAGTGCTGACTTGGAAATACAGGAACGGCTGACAGTCGCGTATTATTTATGTATGGGTACGGTCTCCGATGCTCAGCGTAGATGCGAGAGGAGCGGTAGTATATCGAGACTGGGAAATGGGCCGTGAGTGTCAAAAGATGGTACAGTAAATAAAGGTTGTAGTAAAGAAAGAAGCTGAGAGAAAAGAAGGTGAAAGAGTTTGAAGAAGAGGAAGGTGAATGGGCGAGGAGGATTGGAAAGAGAGAAAGTTGGGCAGACGAGCAAACGAGGAGGTAGCTGGGAGGAAGGCATGGATGGATCTTGGATCTGCTTGGGCACCGAGACCTGTCTGAATCTGAAGCAGCGCGGAAACGTTGGCAGGTACTTGCGTTGCAGCACCGACTCACCGTAGCACCGCGAAGTCTAGCAGAGAGAATGGCTGCTGCTGTCCGTGCAAAAAGCTGTCAGAAATGGTCATTCTTTCTGATGCCTGCCCGGCACTGTGGACAGGCTAGAAAGTACCGCCTCTGGGGTCGGAGGGGCTCCGAGCGGACAGGCTGGGGTGGCCAACCTCTAGGGAGAAGACCTGGCAAGGGAGATGGGGAGCACATACAGTACATGGAGCCAAGGGTTTGTGGGGTGGAAAGGGAAGAAAGTGGCGCCAGTGAGTTGGAGGCCACTAACAAGGCTCTTTTTTTTTTTTTTTTTTTTTTTTTTTTTTAAAGTGTACTGTAGCGTGCAACTTTTGGATGCAGGTGTGGCGTGTGGGTGCCGACGGTGGTGCGAGTTTCGGGGGAGCTGCTGTGGGTGTGGTGGGTGGGTACCGAATTCGCTGTTTTGGGGCACGTCTAGCGGCGGCTGGCCCTGCGACTGTCGACTGATGGACTACTAGGAATCACTGGACAAGTGGCTGCTGCTGCAGTACTAAGATACTTATGTAAGTACTAGTACTGCTATAGGTAGGTATGCACTATGCACCTCCTCTAAACCTCCTCACAATGAATAGCAACGGAGCCCAATTAAAAAAGACGAGGAGTTGCAATGGTGTATGATCAGTACTACCACAAGGTGTAACTTTTCCTTGACTTTTGCTTAGACGATGGCTCATTCTTTTGTTCAACCACCCACAGCACCGCCACTGGTATGCCTCACCGCCTACCTACCCGCCAATGAGGGTTGCAAAAAAAATAAAAAAATAAAAATAAAAAATAAAAAAATCAGAGTCACATGGGGCATCCTGGGCTACCGCCCCTTTGGCTAATCCCCACTCCAAACTTTGGGATACACGATTATTGTCTCACGTTTCTCGTGTCGACCGGAGCTTCTGCTGCAGCGTTTTTGCTAACGCGCCTGCCTGCTCACCTAGAGTGACTGACTGACTGACTGACTGACTAACGATTAATGTTGCCTTTATTTTATTGACACAACGCGTACGGGCACCTCCAGCCTTGCTTCTGGCGGCGGGAATCGACCATGAGTGCAAACGGGCGCTTCTTCTGTTGGCACGGTCAACTGCCGTAAGTTCTCTCGCGTGAGGATCTGCGACGCGGCTCGACTTTCTCAACTTTCTTTACTGGTGAATACTGCCTCGACGTTGAAGTGCGAAAAGCCGGCCAGACCTATCAGAAACGTCCGTACAGCACAGCAACAAGACACGCTTTGCTACGTCACCACTCCACCTTGTATCGGCTCGTAAAGATGCACGATTTTACGACACTGTATCGGCTCTGCTTGAAACACTCTGATGATAGAGCTGAGGCAGGTGGAAAAAGAAACGACTGCATGGTGAAAACAAAAGAAAAAAAAAGATGGTGTGCATAAGCCGCCTGTGAGGCAGGCTGCAAAGTCGGGTCAGACTGGAGAGGAATCGGCTGAACTAGCACTTGGCAAGAGGCGATGACAGGTGCGAGTATATGCTGAATACGGAACACGCGTGCACAATAACGGTGGTGACAATTGAGCTCAAGCCATCGGGAAGATGCACATCGACAAGGAACTATTTTTTACTTTATTCGAACGTGGCCGAACCAATCATGAATCGACGGCGATTGCGAGCTACGTCTCAGCACGCGTAGTGCATGCATTACTATCGGGTGCATGTATCATGAAGGTAGATTGGTTGTAAATATAGTAGCATATATGCGTATGGAATGCGTGCAGTACCATGCGTTGGATGAGAAAAAAAAAGGTGCCGCTTCACCTCGTTATCTACTATGGCGGAGTCGGCAGGTTGTTTTGTCCACCCCGAGCACCAACGCATGGGCCATGAGTAGTAGTAGTAGTAGTAGTAGTAGGTATAGTAGATTGGGAGAAACCCCGCACGGCTATGGAAGCTACTCGTACGTCTTGCAACTTACGATACGACGACAACGCACGACATAGTTACTCACTTGACCCGTCATCCATCCATCGCCCGACCGGTCCCCCTCCCACCTAGCTCAGTGGCATAATCATCAGCGCACATCTTTTTTTATATTATTTTTTATTTTTCTCCTTACTTTATTTGTTAGCCGATGGAACAAGGTTCACCAACACGCAGTCGGTGACGACTGGAAACATGTCCCGGCCACGGGGGACAACTACCCGTAACCTAGCGCCAAAGCCATCAGTCAACCCCGGTCCGTGGCTTGGCTTGGAATATTCGAGAGGACTCAGAAGTTCCGTCAAGGAGAGAGAGCCGGAAAGACCTTTGCCTGACTGCGTGACCGTTGTCCGGCGTCGCGCGCGCGCACTGTGCGTCGAGTTTACAGGGATGGAGGCTTGAATCCTGGTCGAAACCCTTGGAATACTTCTTTTTCTTGTTCCATCGAAGCTCGATGGCTGCCGCTTAGACCAGCTACTCCTATCCGAACCCTGGTATCATGTTTACCCCTGAGATTGGCCGAAGCGACCGGAAACCGACTCTGCTATGGTATGGTACATTACATCATCAAAAACCATCGATAATCCGTTAGCAGTTCGTTGTGCTTCTTGAATTGCTGAGTTGTGCATAACAAGCAATGAGCTAATAAAGAGATGGCCTGGTGCTAATATAATTAGACGGAATAGGCGGCCATGTACAGTACACCCTTTAGTCCGCATGCGTGCTTCTGGAGCTGCCGTCCGTTATACGCTCACTACCCGCCTCCTGCGTCTCTCGTGCGATAGCTGCATCAAAAACAGACACTATACCGTCATAGAGTCTGTCGAGAGGCCCCCGCCCCTCGTCTGTACTGGTGAAAATCTTGCCGTCGCGGAGAGGGAACGAGACAGCACGCATGTCCTCAGCGAGCAGCCCTAGCCTAGCATACTTTGCAGGAAGCTCGGCGAGAAGACCGGCAAAGTTGGCCTGCGCCATGTCGTGCTCCTTTGCTGCTGCCCAAGCAGTCACATCGTCAGACTTGCCGGCCGCAGTCCACTGCTTGACCCTGCTCTTGACCGGCACGCTGTCCGTCCTAGCATCGCGGAGCAGCAGGAAGATGAGGAGGTAGAGAAATGACTCGAGGTCGTGCCGATACGTATGCGGTACGCTGCCAACACTTTTCAGGGTCTCGATGGCCATGCATATTTATGTGCCGCGCAGCGTGCCCCTCTGTGGCTCGCCGACTCTGACAGAAGCGTCAAAGTCGATCAAGAGACCATTGGGCTGCCCATTTTCAGGATTCTCGGCAATGATGATGTTCCCGGGAAATATATCGTGGTGAATCATGCCAGCGTCAAGATATAGCGACTTGTGACACTTTGACCGCGTCTCTCAGGGCCTGGAGTAGTTCCAATGGGGTCCGAAAATTTCTAATGGCGCGGCCTAGCGGAGAAGTGACGGTGTAGGTGAGCGTCGCTTTTGTGTATGACCATTGTGTCGGCGTCGTGTGTCGGCAGAGTCCTTGGCGAGCAAGGTCTTCCGTAATCTCCGGTATGGATACGGCTCGACACATTCCGACGTCTCGGTTGAGCAGAAACTCTCGCCGCTGTCCCCATCTCAGCCCTTGGCGGAGTTGAGAAGTCGTTTGCAATTCTTTGTACTGGTGAAGAGTCGTGACACCCCAGACCTTGTTCTTCATGGCGACGAGGGCTAATTCTTCCTCATGTCGAAAGCTCACACCCATCTGCCATTTTATCTTGACTACATGGCTCCAATGCTCAGAAGTTGGAAGGCGGGCTCGATAGCACGCGGTGGCTCCTCTCAAAAGGTTCTCGCTCTTTATTAGAGCCTCACCATCAACGTACAGCTTTTCCGGCGTGCACCCGTCTCCATCCTCAAAGTGGAAATAAACACCGCCCTCGTCTCGCTGAAAGAGATTGTTGTTGCCCCATTGGTCGTCCGTCATCCGTTCGTAGCTCAGGAAACAGGACAGAAACAACGTCGCGTCCCCTCGCGCATCAATGACATCGCTAGAATATAGGCCAGACCGGTCAAAGACGAAGAACTCCACGAGAAAGTCGCGGATATAGAAGCCATGCAGAAAGAGCCGCGCCGTCTGGTGGTAGAAGACTTTTTGAGCCGATGACGACAGCCTCAACAGCCCATCCCGATAGTCCTTCCCGGATTGGTTCTTTGTGGATATTAACCCGACAGCTTGCACCCTCTACCACCCTGCGGCCTCGCGGGCGAATGGCAAGGCTGGCTGCCCGAAAGACTTGAGCGACATCGTGATGCAGTGTTCGAGCTCGTCCGGTGAGGACACATCTCTTTCGCTAGGGATATGCCAGAAGCCCCTGGCTCCCTGTCTAGGCTGGACGGCAAAGTTGGGTAACCACTGCGAAAGGCTGTCGCGCGACAGTAGCTCATGACATTGACAGATACTGCCCGTGGTTGGCGATTCCGAAGCAAAGCGCGCCGGCTTGTGAGTCGCATCGCCAAAGTACTTGCTGAAAAACCCTGGTATGGGACCCTCCAGATGGTGGTCGATATTCTCAAGCATGCCTTGCAGCTCCATTATATCAAGATGCTCAGAATTAGCCATGATTAATTTGCGAGACGAACATCCACGGCGTCTTTGAGTCTCTTTCTTGCTAACTTGGCCGTTGGAAAACGCGCGGCGACTAAGAGACTTTGTCCAACGCCCGCATGAATAACTTTACGCAACTACCCTGATATAGGAACTTTACTATCCGGAGGAGCGAGAGGAAGACTGAATATATTTTTGTTTCGCTCAAGAAAAACCGGTCTTTTCTGCTACATTTTCCCGACACGACAAAATTTGCAATGTCGCCTTTGTGAGAGGTGATAGAAAAGCGGTCAATCGTGGTCAAGCACGGCCCTTTGGGATGTGGAGGGCAGGGAGTTCCGGGGATCTTCGTGAACGCAGCGCTTTAGCAGTTTGAGACTCCAGAGCTCTCAAATCGAAAGATGTTCAGCAGCAGAAACAGGGCTGCACAACGGTAATAAAAGATGACACAACAGTGCTGCGGAAGGGTGACCTTTGAGCCACCGTCGTCACACACAAGCTCCGAGCATCAGTATCTGCTAGAGTAGCCTCCGACGACATGGCATAAATTGATGTGTAACCGAGACCCCGACTACGGTATTCTTTTCGATGAATAAAGCCTACTCTCCACTAGAGCGAACACGCGGACAAAACTACTTGCCGCCGAGTCAGTCCAACAACAGACACTCTTGAGGGCTACACCGGGGCTCCATTGAGAACTTGAGTTAAGAAAGGGCGTCAGAAAGACGCGGTGGCGGGTGCAACGGCAAACCGAACGGTAGGAGACATGCACAAGGCGTGTTATAGTCAATACTATACGCACAGTCCTCTCACTCTTGTTTCTACGTACGCGTTTCCACAAGAACAATGTGAGAAGCACCCTCGAGTCCTGAAAGGAAGACTTCTAGCCAAAGCTATGCAACATTGATCAAGATACTTGACATCTTTGTCAAGTCTTTTGCGGTTGAACTTGAGCGTATCGCCATTTGAAAAACGCAAACCTTCGCGATACCGAAATGGCTCACATGGTCGACTCATACGCCAGCTCTGACATTTACAATTCCCTGCGCGCCGTGTTCGAGGACGTGCTGGTGATCGCAGTACCCCACGTTGCCACCATTGTCGATGGAGGATGCGATGCAGTACTGCCAACAAGCGCATCGCCGTCGAGGTCATCCACAGCCATGAAAGATCAGAGATATACACAAAGAAAAGATGAACTGTCGTCACTGGGAAGAATAAGAAAAACACTTCCATGACGGAAAGTATTTTCGCGTGGAACGTCATAGGAACTGGACGGGAACGCACCTTGATAGCATTATCGAGTCTGTGGCTGCTCCACGCCACGCCGTCACTACTTATATTGACACCATCCGCTCCGATTGACGGACCAGTCACGTTTATGCGTCTTTTCTAAGACTATGCCATACTAATTGTGGTGCCGCCGAAGCTGTCAGCGACAGGGCAAGGTCGATATGTATGACTTCATCACCGGGGCGCCTCCGCACCGAGACGAGACTACATGATACGAAATAACAACGGCTCCCTCGCCGCGTGTTCAAAGGAAAATCAGAATTCTAGCGGCCGGATTGTTTCCTTTTTACCCATCCGCTTTGATTTTACTTCTCCATTCCGCTCACTCTTGCTAGAATGTTTGTTTTAGAGTGTTCTCCGCCGACTCCTCCCAAATTGCGCCTAGACAAGGTCTAATATCTGTCCACTGAATACGATCAGTCCTTGCTAGAGTGCTGTGAAGAACATAGCAAGCGATGTCCTCCCTGAGGATTTGCCTCATTCTGGCGGGCATCACTGCCGTGCTAGGGAGCAACTCATCCTCACTCCCCGGCACGGTGCGCGTCTCAACCAACCACACACACGACTCCCATCCTCCTCCTCTGCTGTCTCGGTTCTTCCGAAATACGAACATTGCAATGCGTAACGAATCACGCTCACCAGAGGACATGACACATGTCCCATTCAACAATACACGCACCCTTCATTCTCCGACCGGGTTACAAGGACCCTCTAGGAACATCACCAGTAGCGAGATATCCCCACCGCTCAACAACTCGCATGATACTCAACCGCTCCGACCGCTGTCGGGCTTCCACGAGAACATCACCTCCGGTCCATCTCCATGTAGCGTGCGCGATCCTACCGGCAACGCTCGCGTGCTTTTCCGCGCCTCCGAGCACAGCCCCGTGACGATGCGCGCGCTCGGCGGCTTCTTCCCAAACGGCTGGGAGCAGGCCATGAACATGAGCCAGCTGTCCGTCTCACTGACCGCACACGCCCGCGCCGGCAGCACCGACTCCCCCTTCTCACTGTCCTCTGGCAGCAGCCGCCTTGCGAACCACGGCCCTGATCGCCACGGGTTCGTCACCACGACGTGCTCCGTGGACGCGGCGCGCGCCGCTGCAAAGGAGCTCGTCAAGGGCAAGGAGAAGGTGTACATCTACCACATCGCGGCGACGGCAGACTCGATCGGCGTGGCGACGACGCTGCGTCACCCGCCCGAGGGCGTCAAGCTGCCCGTAGGCGAGTACGCGAACCTCGGGCCCATCTACTGGGAGCGCGTCATAGGCCACACCGTCTTCACGCCGCACGACGACGCCAACAACACTCGGGTGCATTTCCTTGACATCCGCACGGACGACTTCAGCAGGGAGTTCGACGCGGTGCAGTTCAAGGACTCGGTGGCGACGGAAAGCGCGCCCGCCGTGGACGACAGTATGCCGCCCGAGACGTGCCAGGCGGTGTTCGGCGGCGACGGGCGGCCCAACGCCACGAGCATGGTGCGCGATGACTGCTTCTCGGTCGGGCCGCGGACGTACGACGACGCGCGGCGGCTCGTGCAGGCGGCGCACCCGGACCCGAGCCTGCAGCACGTGGACCACGTGGTGGTACGGCTCGGCCGGCCCGAGGTGCCCCTCCGCCGGTGCATATCGGCGGAGAACATCACGACGGACGTCCAGATGAGCGTCCTCGACCCCCCGGACTACGGGGAGATCGTGCTCGCGGAGTGCGACGAGTTCCACGGCGTCGACGCGCGCGGGACGCTCTGGTCGTGGAACCCGCGCACGCGCCGCCTGCGGGCTCGCGACCGCGCGCTGTGCCTCGCGCTCGACCTGGCGAGCATACGCCGCGGCCCGCCGAACTGGCGCATAGAGGTGCGCGACGTGCGCATCACGGCGCTGCCCTGCGAGAACATGCTTCACGGCGTCGGGCGGTGGACCCTGGATCCGAGCGGCCGGCTGAGCCCAGACGGCAAAGTGGCGTATCGGTCGGTGTACCTGAGGTCGAAAAAGGGCTGGCCGTTTTCATTCACGCTGAGGGTGTCGACTGTGCCGAATTGGTGGAGTCCGGTCAACAAGTGGTACGTGACGAGGGCGAATGTGGAATTCTGGTGAGGTTCTGCAAAAAACGGGGGAAAGAGGAAGAAGAACAAAAGGGGAGTCGTCTTATGTAAAATAGCATCATAGTTTTGAGTGTAATGAATTCTCTAGATGAGGTTATTCACGCCCGCAAAGCCCTCCACTCGCTCTCGAGCATCGAAAAGACGAGCTCGTCGTGCCACCCGCCGTCTATCCACGCCACCTCCCTCCGGCGGCCCTCGAGCGTGAAGCCGGCCGTCTCGTAGAGCCTCACGGCGTGCTCGTTGCACGACACCGCCGTCAGGGTGACGGAGTGCAGCGCGGCGTGCCGAAACGCCCAGTCGACGGCCCACGCGAGCGCCTCGCGCCCGAGCCCCCTGCCGCGGTGCGCGGCCACCAGCGTGATGCCCAGATACGCGTTGCGGTTGTGCCTCTCCGCGGCGGGGATGCCGCCGAAGCCGATGCACAGCGTGCCGATGATGGCGGCGGCGGTGGCCGCCGTCGTGTCGGCGGGGTTCTTCAGGCAGATGGCCACGCCGAGGAGGGACTTGCGGTAGAGCGCGGCGAGGTCCCGGACCTCGGCGCCGGTCTGCGGCCGCACGAGGTCCTCGGAAGAGTAGGCCTGGAGGGCGGGCTCCGCGAGGAGCTCCGCGAGCGAGGACTTGTAGGCGTCGCTCTCGTCGTCGACGGCGATGTAGCGCAGCCGGGCCGACTCGAAGGCGTTGTTGAAGGATGCGGGCAGAGGCATGGTTTTGTGTGGGTGGCTGCAGTGTTGGTTAGAGACTGTAGATGATGGTGATGTTGTGGGAGTTTTGTGAATATCGACCGAGTCTGTTGTGGCCATGTATATATATATATGTGTGTGTGTGTGTGCGTGTGTAGGTGTGTGTATGTAGAAGAAGGAACGATCTCGACGCATCGCGGATCGGCCGGGCAGCATCAACCCCGTCGCGGTCTAGATCAGGAACCGCAGCATTTGTAAAAGTCGGGCAGTGAGTCAGCCCGGGCGTTGTACACGATGAACAAAAAAGCACTATATTAAAGCCTGATCCCGTTGAGTCACTCGGCCGAGGCCGTCTTGCCCTTCCCGGCTCAGCTCCGGTGGGGCCGCTTCGATTGCCTCATCGGGGCTTACTGCGAACTGCGATGCTTGGAGAGGTTCTACAACTCGGCCAAGCTGGACCAAAAAAAAAATCAATTATACCATCAGAGTGCTTAGAGCCGTAGCCTACTAGCCTCCTCGGCAGTCTTACGTACTCGACACAGCCCTTCCCGATCCCAATCCTCGCTGCCCACACCCCGGCGAGCGATGAACAGACCCTTCGGATCTACGTGCTGCTTGATACGGTACAGCTTCGTGTAGCTCTGCCCCCAGAAGGAAACCTGAAACCCGGCTTCTTCAGAATCAGCCTCGTTCAAGTACGCCCCCATGTGCGGCTCGAGGGCCTTGAGAATCGGCACTTCAACATGCGTCACTTTCTCTTGAATCGCCCTCTGCTCGGCGAGGGTCGCGTTGGACGCCCAGTCCCGCCCAAAGACAATATGAGTGATTGTTCTGCGCCATGCTGGATTCAGTGCCGAGTCGACCTTGTCGGCGTTGCGCGCGACAGCTCCATCTGCAATCACATGGCCTGTGTAGCCTGTCTTGTTGTTGGACCCCAGATAGATGTCGCGTAGCGCTTGGCTGAGACGATGTGGGCCGTCTTCCTGAATTATCAACTCTCGAGATATCAGACGGGACCCGAGAATGTTGATCTGGCCGGTTGAATCATATGGCGGCTGGGCAAGTCCCTTTACCACGGTGTTGCCAAACGAGGGTAATGGCGATAGCGTGTAGTTGGCGCCAGGTGCGGCTTTTCGGACCTCTTGCATGAGCTTGTCGGCAATTGCAGCTACCGGAGCCGTGTCTGTCTTGTTGGCGAAGAACATGGAAATGCTCAACACGGCCAGCGACGTGTCGTTTAGAACAACATTGGGTAGCATGTAGTAGTATCCGCTGCCTCCTGCATCAGCCAAGGCCGGGAGACTCCGATGGAAAGCCGTCGATATGTCCCAGAACTTATCATCTGCGGACCCAGGGATAGTGATGTTGGATGCCAAGTACAAGGTGGGTGGATCGGGAAATGTACGTATGGTGACGGAGACCACGACACCAAAGGAGCCGCCGCCACCGCCTCGCAAGGCCCAGAAAAGGTCTCTGTTTTGGTATCTGTTTGCGACGACATGGTTTCCCTGTGTCTTGTTAGCGCTTTTGCCCGAGCATGATTTCTCATGTACTTGCATCAGCAGTGACAACCTCAAACTGCAGAGCATTGTCTGAGGCCATGCCCTTCCACGGCCCTAGCGGAGAATGGCCGCCGCCCTGGATATAGCCACCAGCGGCACCGACAGTGTGCGACAGCCCAATAATCGCAGTCAAGTTGCGTCTTGCCGCCTCGGCGTAAATATCCATCAACACGGCCCCGGCGGCGAGTGTCACGGCAGAACCCTCCGAGTCGTTGTTGCCCGAGCCCTCGGCGACGAAGTCGTCCACAAAGTGCATGTCCTTCATCTTGTAGGTCGCGATCCGCAGCGACTCTGGCGCGGACGAACGGCCCAGAAAACAGTGGCCCGTGTTTTTGACGGCCAGGCGAATGTTGTGAGCCGCGGCGAAGCGCACCGCGGCCTGGATGTGCCGCGCCGTCTCGACAACGACGGAGAAGAGAGGAACGCGGCCTTGGCGACAGGGGACATCTCGCGGCGCACCAAAGAAGCAGCTCTCGTTCCGTTCCGGCCATGCCTCCCAGTTGGTCCACTGCACGGCGCCGGGTTGCTGGTCGCGCCAGACAGAGTCCTCCGACCTGGCCATGGAGGCACCGCAGGCGGCGGCGTCGAAGCCCGGGTCGTGGCATACACGAGCGACGGGTTCGACAGCGACGAGGTTCCCGTCCACCGAAGCGTTGAGAGACGCCCACTGAGCCGGGGACGGCCAGCAGGCATCGCTGGGTCGGCACCGACAGTGTGCGGTATTGGTGGTGCTCGGCGCGTATCCGTAGGCCACGCCCACGAGAGCCAAGCTCAAGAGAGATTTCGGAAACATGATTGTCGAGGTGATTTTGCTCTGAATATGCTTCACAAGAGCGGGCGACAACCATCTATTTGTACTAGATCTGACATTGCCGGTAAGCTCGCCAACGTCGCCATGACGACCGAATCTATCTGCCATCTCCATCGACAATTGGCCACGTTGACAGCCTGCCCGGCTGTGCCTTGCAATATATGCCTAGCCTGGCCCAACATCTTCCCCCAGTCGGTCGATCGTATCCGGCAATGGCGCGGAAAGCGAAGAATACGATTCAGCTGACTATCCCACTAGGAAAGGATTGCTAGTGTTGGAGGGCATCGACAGTACAGTACCTGTAGCTACATTATTAGTGTTCAGTAGAGACCAGTAGCGGCGCCGGCAAAGCCTACTGTAGGTCTGGAGGCGATGCTACCCGGGCCGGCCGTAGTTCCGATGCCACTGTGGCTGGCTATATGTACATCAGAAAGAGTACTTTAAAGTTAGAAGCAAAGATGTTGTTACAGCTTCTTACATTACCATCTATATTTGTATCAATCCACTATATTAAATGCTTCATCGGACATCATGACCATTAACAGTAAGCTAACACCAAGCCAACACGGTTACAGCTATTGTGCACTAGGAACCTCGCAGGTACGTTAGTAGGTACTGTGGTACTGTACCTAATAACGATGCGTGTGGGTACTGCAGGTACTACTACTAGTATGCAGTATAGACCGTGCGGCGCACGCTGTCCACTAAGAGACCTTGATTGGCTTCTCCGAGCAGGCCCCCCAAACCATCGGCGCAAGAAGGACTACTTTTATACGCCGGAGGAGAGTGTTTTTTTTTTCTTCCTAGGAAAGGGAAAGCTTCTAGAGTGCTGTGTTCATCGTTTTCGAGCTTCAGACATTTTTCAGTAGGCAGTACTACCTACTAGGTAGTACCTATCGATTAATGGACTACATGCCGTACCTTAGTACTGTAGGTACAGTACATTCACTGCTGACCACTAGCAGGTACTATTACAAACTAGTACTGCTGTACCAGATAGTCACTTAGGTACTAGTAGTAACGCATAACTAATGTACTGATATACCCTGCTGTAAAGCGCGGCACAGCAACTTCGCTGGCTGACAGCGCTGCAGCTGCAGTCCGCCTCACGACAAGTGGCCAACAAACACATGCCAATGGCATTGCCACCCTCACCTCGACACCATTCTTTGCATCGCCATTGCTGATCGCGCTCGCGGTCACCTCAATCATCCCACACCAAACGAGAGATACAATCGAGACATCACTAAAGCTCTCTTCCATTCATCTTCGCCTCCCGCCATCGAACCTCGGAAGTGTGTAACCCTGTCAAGGCCATCACCAACTTCCATCCGTGTCGTCAGCTTCCCACCACCAGCCCATTACTCGAGACACCCAAACCAACAAATGGCATCACCATAACTCTTCGATACCACACACCATCTACTCTCGTCCACACCACTCAAAATGCCCAAGACACGCCCCCCGACGACCGGCTACGAGCGCCTCGCCCAGGCCGATCGCTTCAGCGACGACTCCGACGACGACCTCTCCGCCGGCGATCCCTCCGCCTCTCTCCGTTCCTCCGCCACCGCCGCCGCCCCCTCCGGCGGTCCCAAGTTCGCACCCATCACAGGCGGCGGCTCCTCCGGCACGCGGCCCAGGTTCAGGCGCCGCGTGGGTAGCGCCGGCGGCATCGACATCAAGGCCATCAACGCCCGCTTCGAGCGCTGGGCTGACGAGATCGCGTCCAAGTTCAAGCGCGGTCGCGGGAAGAACTTTGCCGGCGAGGAGGAGCGGTTGGAGATTCAGCACTCTGTGTTCCGCCCTCCCGATGGCGTGAGGCCTGTCACGGCCGAGGATCTCGCCGATGCTCCAGAGGGTGCCATCACGAGAGCCGACTTCGATACCATCGTTGACAAGGTCAGGCTGGCAATCAGGCAAGAGGTTCATCCGAGTATGATCTCCCAAGGCAGCTCCGGCAGCTACTTTGCGCGTGATCCGGATGGTAAGATTGTTGGTGTTTTCAAACCCAAAGACGAGGAGCCCTATGCCGCAGGAAATCCAAAATGGAACAAGTGGATTCATCGAAACTTGTTTCCTTGCTTCTTTGGTCGAGCATGGTAAATGAACACGCACACTCGATCGCCCCCTTGCCAATTGCCACATTCACTAACTCGTCCAGTCTCATCCCTAATCTATCCTACGTCAGCGAAGCCGCAGCGTACGTCCTCGACCGTCAATTACAAACAAACATGGTGCCCTACACAGACGTCGTCTGGCTCTCCTCCAAATCGTTCCACTACCCGTTCTGGGACCGACGAAACTTTTACCGCAAGAAGAAGCCATTCCCTGCCAAGCCCGGCAGCTTCCAAGTCTTTCTCAAAGGCTTCAAGGACGCCAACGTGTTTCTTCGCGAGAACCCCTGGCCTGACCAGTACTCATCTGGCTTCCGCACCGCCGGTGGAGCAGGTCCCCGCAACCGCAGCAACAAAAAGTGGTCAGATGCGTGTCGCCCGTCAATATCAAACAGGGGCGAGGATGCCGACTCGAGCGACGACGAGAGCAGCTCACCATTACAAGAAGAACGAGCGCCATTCCCGGAAGAGCCGGCGCAATTCGCGTGGACAGAAGATCTGAAACAGTCTTTTCGAGAAGAGCTCGAAAAGCTAGTCATTCTCGACTACATCATGCGAAACACTGACCGAGGTCTAGATAACTGGATGGTCAGGGTGGACAGAGAAAACGGCGCCGTTTCCATTGCTACAGAGCCGCTACACCTTAACATGGAGACGGACCACGAGACGGCTACCGATCGCCCGCGGCCCATAGCAGCAGACGCCATGCCACCCTCTATGCCATCTACAGCCTCGTACCCGTATAAGCGACAGCAGCCCATGCACGCAACCAAGCGGCAGACAGCCTCATCAGCGCAAGCGCAAATGGTCCTTGGCGCCATCGACAACTCACTCTCCTGGCCCTGGAAGCACCCTGACGCATGGCGCAGCTTCCCTTTTGGCTGGCTGTTCCTCCCCGTCGACCTCATCGGTCGGCCATTCTCCCAAAAGACGCGCGATCATTTCCTCCCGCTGCTCACGTCAACAGCATGGTGGAGTCAGACTCAGCTTGCGCTGAAACGCGTCTTCCAAGTCGACGAGGACTTCCAGGAGCGCATGTTTGCGAAGCAGGTCGCCGTCATGAAGGGCCAGGCGTGGAACGTGGTCGAGGCTCTCAAAACGGCCGATCACGGCCCGCTCGAGCTCACCCGCCGTGCCAAAGTCTGTGTCTGGGATGACCTCGTCGATGTGCCCGTCGCAGTGCCCATGCGCGTCACTTCATCCGAGATTCGCCGCAGTAGTGGCCCCCCTAACAATCCGGCGTCACGCCACTCGACAACAGACCAGGACGAGGTCGATATTGCCAGCTCGGCGCCCGCTGGCTCCGGCACCACTTCTCCCCGAAATGCAGACCTACTCGGTTTTGGCAGCGTCGAGCTGCCCCACCCGGGTCGCTTCGAAACCTCGAGCCCTCGACCGGAATCTACACCACAGTCGCCGAGATCATCCCATCCCGTCGCCAACGGAGACATCACCAACCCCGACCCCCTCACACAACACCAGGGCAGCCCCGAATCCGAAATTAAGCGTCCGGGCCGCATCACCACGACGCAGAGCTACCTCGGTCCCTCCCGCGCGCTCAACACGTACGATCCCCCGCGCACCGACCGCAGCCGCCGCCGCCAGGATCAGCAACCGCATCAGCAGCGCCGCTACTCGTTTGTCGCGACGGCGGCCGGGCGCCGCAACAGCCACACCATTGCGCAGCAAATGTACGGGGACCAGGCGGGGAGCAACAACAGTTCTGGCCGCGGTCATCGTGATTACTACGTCGACGACGAGGACGATGACGATATGCTCGAGGGCGACCTGGGGTACGCCGCCGCAGAGGGCCAGATGGGCAACCAGCGCAAGGTGATTGTGGAGCGTCTTGAGCCCGTCAAGACTCGAAACCCTGTATTCACATGGTGTTGAGCTTTTCATGTGAGGGAGGTTTCTTTCGTGACAAAGAATGCATGTGGAAATGACGACGCCGGACGGAAAAAGTTTGGATGAGACTTTGTATCATAAGCGGGGAGCATACAGCGGGTTCTCACTTTCTTTGTATAAAATGCATCTGTAACTCACGCTTGCCTTCAAAAAAAAAAAAAACATTAATCCCTAACCTGTGCTCCTTTATCGTATTGTATCAGATATATGGACGTTTTATAGACACGTTCCATCACCGCAGGTGCCTGATGCTGCGCCGTTCATACCATCCATCCCAAAATCCTTGACGCATGCTGCCTTTTACGCCGCGTCTTACCCAAGACGTCTTTTCCCATAATCGGATAAGTAGTCTGGCGGCGTCCAAAGACTAACAAGATCGGTACACAGAAGCAGTTGCCCAGAACTTCTTTGGAAGCCCACCCCATGTAATGCAACCCGGTTCGATCACATGCCCCCCTTGTCGGTTTATTATGCGATTGACGTCCGGGTTTATGCGGTCAAGGGGAGGGAGGGAAAAAAAATTCTTATTTATAAACCTCGTCGGAACAAGGGTTTATTTAAATGAAGTTCGGGACCTCCTCACCGCCTCGCGGCTTGCCCACAATCATAGAGTGGCGCCCCGGTGTCTTCGATCCAACGACGCCGACGCCCGCACATGAGACCTTGTCGCGGTCAGTGCAAACATCGAAGATGGTAGAAAAGCTTGATTCATATCAACATATAAGACACGCCCTTATTGCTTTTTTTTTTTTTCTTTTCCTTGCCAGACGAGAGGCAAGATACGGCAAGAGTCATAACCACTGGCATCCGTCTCTTGCGCGGACCGTTCCACTGGGCCCGACAAGGGCTGGGCCTGCGAGTGGCTGTGCACCACGTGGTCCCGGCCCGACAACTGGGCGGCCTTTGGAGCCTCGGAGTCATGCAATAAATCTAGGACATACGGGTGCCCTTTCTTGTCATGTCATCGATATAGAGGCCTGCCCGACCTGGCCTCTCGTTCCGTAGATCGCAACCTGTCACGCGCATCATGTATGTTTTGCATCACGCATATCTCCTCTTCTCTCCTCTCCTGTGACGAGGACGATGCCATCAACAGCCACGGCCGCATTCCTACGCCCAGAGACCCGTAATGGCGGCGTCGTTCACGTTCTTCTTGCCTGTCTTGGTAGTAGCTCGATCCCGATGGTGCGTCCTGTAGGTGTCCGGCTGACGAGCTGCCAACAACACCTCCGAGTTCTCCGTCTCCATCGCCGGTTCAGAAGAGCACGAGGCCCGCATGACGTAACACATGATTGCCATTATTTCGGCACGACGTGGCAAACGGGGTGGCAGGCCGGCACTGCTCAATCATTGCGCTGGTTTTGACCGATTTGATTCTTGCCTTGTGACCTGCCTGGAGGATGCGCAATCTTCTGGGGAGCTTATATTGTTCATGACTCGCCATAGAATGCAGATCCCATGTTCAAAGGCGCTCACTTATTCCGCGTCTCGTTTCCTGGAGCCGACAGCAGTTCAATCCATATACCCAACAAATTCAAAGTCACCGTGGCCAAGGGAAAATCCCTCAAGGCCAAGCTGGACCGTGGCCGCTCGGCAAAAATACTTGTCCGGTCGATGGCGAACTCGTATACAATGCAGCGCACCGATTTCGACATTGCTGATGCCGTACTTTCTCCGGTGGCAGGAGAGTCAGTTTACGGACCGTCCACTTGTGTATCAACCACATGAAAGACGTCTTTAATCAGAACTCCCGTTCACCTGCCAACTAGTCGTTTGTTCGAATTTAGCCCGGCATCCGTGGCTGTTCCGACTTGAAGCAAGTGAGATCTATCAAGCGCGGAAAACTCCAACGGATGAAACATCGCTGCCATCTTGTTCCCAGGGAGAAGCGCGTTCGTAGCCCCATCTTGCCTCACAGCACCGCGACAGAGTATCGGCACGAAATGAATCACCCTCACAGCCGAGATGATGCCTAACAGTTGCACGATGATGCTATTCGTAGAGTTTGGTGAGCAAACATCTGTCAACAGGGTTTTAGCAACCGTGTGGATATGGTAGGCTCCTCTTGTTGGCCCACCGCAAGGCCACCACTCATTGCTGCGGTTATTAATACCTCTTTCCGGGATTTCGAGAGCGTCGAGAGGCGCTGATCCTTGGACTCGAATACAAGACTGAAATGTAAGGCTCGTGATTTAGAGATTTGACATGACAACGGCATTCATCCTACATGAATGAGCGCCGTCAAGACATCGGCCTCTTCACACATTTTTGCCGACCGCAACGACTTTGCAATTGTGACTGGATACTCATGCAAGTAAAACGAAACACTGGCTGGATAACCGACGGATATCGGTAGTTGTTCTTTGTCGCATGACGTGCGCCGACTGTCTGTCCGGATCTGCAACGAGATGGGGCTCGACAGATTCACTTGGCACCAGTGCCTCTTCTTCTGCAAAATGAGCTATTGCTGCTTAATCTGTATTCTCCTTTGACAGCGATGTGTTATTGTCCAGCCTTTGCCGTATGCTCTACTGAAAAAAACAGTCCTTTTTTTTGGGCAGGCGATACCCATACGTGTCAGCTACAAAGTGCCAGAGGAATAAAGGTCCCCATACGAGCTCACGAATTTGCAGCGCACAGCAGCCCACGAACACACATGTCCTCGACTGGCTGCCTTCTTTGATCGCCCCGTCCTTGCGCATGGTTCTCGCGGCCCAATTCTGGCAGGATATACCATCATGCGGTCAAAGCCCAAGGAAGCTGGCCCGTTCTAGGCCTCCACTTTGATGTGTCGCTTGAATAACCAATCCTTCGAGTTAGACTGTCTGAAGGCCGGCTCTCTCAAGCCGAGTCGCCAAGTCGAGGCGGAGAGCAGGCGCTGTCATACGCAACCCTAGCCCACTAAAGTATGCAGGCAGGAGCCAATTTCTTCACACTTCCTGCTCTGTCCCAAATCTGAACAGAGAAGCGGTAAAGGTTATGTCCTTTCGGTTCTGTTAGCCTTTACAGCCTGAGAGAGTATTTCTCGTGCAGTGCTCATCGCCCGTTAGATCCGTTGAAGCCATTCTAGAACGTTACCAGAACTGGTCCCTGTCCACGACAGTGGCTATAACGAAACCACTTTTCTAGTTCTCGAACGGTGCCGATGCCCGCGTTTGGAAAGAAGGACAGGTTCCCAACGTCAATCTCCGGTAAACGCCAGTACGCTTCCAGTGTTGGTTTTTCTTGCCGCTTTACAACAGAAAAACTTTCCACTCGTTTTTGCCGACATGGCCTCAAGGTAAGGCACTGGACCATTGTAACCGTTGGAAAAGTGGTTGATGGTGGTGATGATAGGATGTCTTCCGACGACGGGTACCGCGCGACGATCGAGCACTGTGGTCGAATATTTCAAAGATATTCGCTAGAAACTGGCACATATCTTTCACCAGTAGATGAGGTAGGTATTCATGCAGTTGGTTTTGGAGCAGTCTAACCGCCGGCATAGGAAGAGATTGAGCGGCTCGAGCTGATGCACAATGTGTTGGCCCTAGTCTTCGATAATAGGCTGATATTTCCACCGATCGCCTCTCCGCTTCGTATCCTAGATTGTGGATGCGGTGCTGCGCACTGGTCTGTCGAGGTCGCTCAGAAATATCAAGGTTGCGAGGTATGATGACCAAATAGTCTACGCCTTCACTCACGGCGGTTTCGCGTCAGGTAATGACCGGCACTGCGAGACTATTCCCATGTGATAGGATGTATTTGTTTCCTCTTTGTTTTCAGACGATCTGATTTCGAGAACTCCTGACAGGTATTAGGGGTCGATATCAGTCCGCAGATGTTGCCTGAAAATCCACCATCCAACCTAACTTTCCACATTGACGACCTTAATGCGAGGTTTGACAATCCCAGCAGGCCTACGTTCTAACGAAGAGTTGACGACAAATCAGGATGACGTTTCCAGGCAACTCTTTCGACGTTGTGCACAGCCAGATGATAGCAGGCGGGATACAAGCGAGTCGATGGCCGAGTTATGTGCGTGATATTTATCGGGTTACGAAACCTGGTGGCTGGTGCCAGATGGTGGAAATGTATATGAATGCACAATCGGACAATGGCAGGCTGACCTATGGCAAGTATCCGGGGTTATGTTGCCGGATAATAATGTTGTCGTGCTGACGTCACCTCGACGGTTGGATAGATCATGCACTTTCGCAATGGTCGAGTTTATATCTGAATACTCTCTCTCCGAGCAAAAATCCTCGAGCTGCTCTTCACATGACGAAATGGATGGAAAGTGCAGGATTTGTCGATTTGGAGACGAGGCTTGTTACGCTACCGATGAGCGCATGGTCATCCGGTAGGCGTCAAGACCGATGTAGACTACTACATGGTGCTGATTTTTACTTTGTCTTCCTAGAGACTCGGGACCACATGATAGGCAGGGCGAATCGAGAAAACATCAAAGAGCTTCTGGCCGCTGCCGCGCTGTACCCATTGACAGAGCAGAGAGGGTGCGGAGTGCATTTTGTCTGGCCGAGGCGTTAGCTGACTGCGATTGCAGGATGGCCATCGAGGACTTTGAGGGCTTACTCAGTCGCGCCCGAGACGAAGCGGGCGATGCCGCGCTCAAGGTCTGTATGAGCCATTTGAAACGGCCTATTTATTACGCTGAGGAATGCTGACTGATTGCTGAATGGGCGCTATGAGCAGGCATATTTTCCACTGTAGGTTTGCCGCTTCATCTCTTGCGCTGCATGTTCTGGACGTCGAACGAGCTAAGGACGATTAGCAGATACGTCTTCATCGGAAGAAAACCCGTCACTAGAGGCTGACTGACAATTGGAAACGTTTTCGACTCGGGGCATGTCCAATATAGTCTACGAGCGAGAGGGTTAGTGCCGTGGTAGGTGGAGGATCAGGTGCAACCTGGAAAGCAAGCGCTTGGGACGGAGTGTTTCGAGGCATTCTCAATGTCCCAGCCACGCGAATGATGATACAGGAACGATGCACAAGATGGGAGACCAGGCAAGCTGGTGTCAAAAAGGTGAAAAGCTCTTGGTGGGGAGCGATGCTAGGTCGCCGCTTGAAATCGCCGCGGCCAGACCTTGAGCAGACGATTTTACCTTGGGCAGCTGGCAGGACCTGCAAAAGGTCTGGCAGATGGCCTGGTATAGATAGGTACGGTACATACAGTACATGCTACTACGTACTACTATGACTCCTTTTGCGCACCGGTTTGCCATGAGAAGCATGCTTTCCGTTCACCATGAATAGTATTCTCGAAAACGAAGTAAAGAGCAAAAAAAAAAAAAAAAAAAAATTCTCACAACTCTGCGCAGATTTCGAGTCAGTTAATCCCGACGGCCGCGCCAAGTACCGCTTGATTGGCACACTCAGACACTCGGCTCTTGCCTGCGTGTGCCGGGTGAGGTATGCAAACATATGGCGTTCATACTACGTAAGAGCCATCGGCTGCATCACGAGCTAGATATTCATTGCTCATCTTTATATTTTCATTCTAGGCAGTGCTGGAAAGCCATCCTTCAATACACACACACACGTGTTGATGCCTGATCCCCAACCGCTGACGGAGCCGTCTCAAAGGTTGCACAAGCTACGCTGCGGCATCACGAGCGATACTCCGAGTGCAGGCCAGAAACCTCGATGGAAATTGAGTGGCGTATTGTGAAAAGGGCATAGCCGTGAGTGATCAATCCTCTGTTCGAGTCAGGAATCGTATAAATTCGGGTATGGCGGGAAGAGCGGAAAGCCGAGCATTGAGCGACAATGGCCGAGCCAGATACGGCAGATTGGATCGGTTCAAGGCCGATCGAGCGTACCGCCGCGGCCGCCATATCTTTCCGGGACGCCTTGTTCCGTAAGTGTCGCAATTCGAAAGATCAAATCCTTTCGATGTCGGAACGAGTCACCCGGGGAATCCACTGTTGTTACTCGTGCCATGGCAGCGATGCATAATGGCTTGGGACGCCACGATCAGCCTTGCAGCGATTTCGAAGGATCCGCTGTGGATCGTATTCGAATATAGCGTGAATCTACGACTCCTTCATGGCGCGATTTCATGCTAAATGCAGCAGCTTAACTTTAAGATAGCACTACGACGGTCGAGAGCGACGGTGGCACTGAGGTGGTACGGATGCCTACTGCGGAGAAAAGCCTTCTTCTCTACTTACATATCACCTTGCCGAGTGAGCTCCTGTCCGGCCGGAGCATGTAGGGTAGCCATGCCGAGTCAGTACCGGCCCCCATGGATCGGCGACTTACCGAAGGACATATCGCGGAAGCTCCACACGATGATGGATAAAACGGTTCAACGGGCGGTTAGGTCGATATTGATGTATTTTGCATAGACAGGCTCGGTCTCCAAAAAGACTATAAAGGATTGCCTGTCCCCAGCATGACGAGAGCTTTGGCGTAGAGATTGGCGTTGCTCTAAGCCATATAAAACAAACGATCATATCATGTCTCTATTTTCTACCTCATCATCTAAAACCACGGGAAAACAGTCCTGGTTCTCCCGCCACTGCACGCCGGCCCCTGCCTTACCTGGCCAGCAGATTTGCTGGTGCGCCAACTGCTTCAACCGTCAGTCGCGGGCGACGGCGTGCCCACCCGATTCAACATACCACCAGCCACCACGCAATCAAAACGGAAGTCGTGGCAGATTCGACTCGGAGACGTCATCAGTCAGCGTCGTGCACCAAATAGAAGATGTTTCTGGGTAGGGGCTATAATGGACATGACATGAGACAAGGCCCCTTTGTGCGTACCGGTTCACGATGCGATATTGACGCGCTACCGACGACTACCATGTCTTTAATTTTTTTTTTCCGAAGCTTTTATTTCTCGACTGTACCTCAGCACGGTCTCAGTAGATACGCCCCCAATTTCACCTGCGCAGGCACGAAATCATGCCACTGCGGCGTCGTGCTCTCATCACCTCGGTCATTACCGGCCACATTTCCGGACAAACGGCTGATAGCGGGGCCAGAACTCGGCCGGAGAACGAACATCACATAAGATAGTTGTCGGTTCATTGGTAGAATATAGACATGAATTTATCTTGCATTTCAATTGATATGATTGGCCAAGTTGAAGTACGTGTCGAATTCGAGATGATCAATCTTGAGCGCCGGGCCGGTGGGCATGTGCAAACATTGACGTCACTGAGCTGGTCGATCCTCGATTCTACTAAGCCATCCCTTCCCACAGCACAATCACGTCGCCTGAACCTTTTCGGAAAGCGAATATGGCACGAAGAGTTGACAGCGCAATCCTAGACGCCTTGGGCCTCGATGCTGATACTACGACCATTAGCCCGCACGGCGGCTCTGGTTTCGCCTCAACCTATAAGCTGACCTCCACGGTCGACGGCAAGTCGAAGCATTATTTTGTGAAGACGGGCACCGGGCCCAGTGCTGAAGTCATGTTCCGAGGTATTTTTTTCTTGTATGTTTTTTTTCTCTACATATCGCATTGACACCCTTTTAGGAGAGCACGCCTCTCTCAACGCCATCGCCGACGCCGTGCCCGGTTTCTGCCCCCGCGCGCAAGCCCACGGCGCCATGCACAGCTCCTCCGCCACCTTCTTCCTCGTCACCGACTTCCTGCACCTCGATTCTGGGACTCGCTCATCCGGCGGCGCCTCTCTCGCCGCCAAGCTCGCTCGGCTGCACACCACCCCGGCTCCCACCCCGGCCGGCCGCACCGCTCCCGCATTCGGCTTCCCCGTGACCACGTGCTGCGGCGAGACGCAGCAGGACAATACCTACACGGAGTCGTGGGCCGACTTCTTCGCGACGCGACGTCTGCGTGCCGTGGCGGACAAGGCAGCGAAGAAGCATGGGATGGACGAGCAGCTGCGGGCGACGATCGAGGTCGTCGCGGAAAAGGTAGTGCCGCAGCTGCTGGGAGGTGAGCTTGGGCAGAGCATCGTGCCGGTGGTGGTGCATGGGGACCTGTGGAGCGGGAACCCAGGGCAGGTGAGGAGGGAGGACGGCGGCGTGGAGGAGGTGGTGTATGATGCGGCGGCGGTGTATGGGCATGCGGAGTACGAGCTGGGCATCATGAAGATGTTTGGTGGGTTCGGCAACGGCTTCTGGAAGGAGTATCACGAGCTGGTGCCAAAGGCGGAGCCGCGAGAGGAGTGGGAGGATAGGGTTTTGCTCTACGAGCTGTGAGTGTTGAAATATTGTCCTGGTGTCTTGCTGTTACTGACGGAGGCAGGTATCATCACTTGAATCACTTGGTTATTTTTGGGAGCGGCTATCGCAGCGGGGCGATGGCTATCATGAAGAAGTTGGTAGCGAAATACGGAAGCTGAGGGGATCGAATGACTGTCGAGGAAGTTTTTGCTGTGAAAGAACTTGACGAAGTGACGAGGTCGCCACTCCTTCGCATCTGAGAGTGATTTACTGTAAATGTAACAACGCTTTCTATATACCCTGTACGCATGGAAACAAACCCCATTTAGAAAAAATCGTTCTACTCTGCCGGCATTGCCTGCCGTGTCTGCCGTACTGGCACCTCCTCCTCCTCCTGTCCCACGCGCCGCCGCTCCGGCAGCTCATCGCTCGGCGCCTCCGGCAGCACCTCCTCCCTTCGCCGCCCCTTCACCTCGCTCTCCATCGCGGCCAGCTCGTCCTCCACCTCGTCCTCGTCGGCGTTCGAGATGCGCCCGCCGAGCATCTCGCTGACCTCGCGCTGGTACGCGACCGCCTCCGCCGTCTCGCCCATGAGCTTCTCCACGTGCTCGAGGCCGCCCATCTCGCGGTGTATCTCCTGCAGCACGCGGGTGCCCTGCTGCAGGCCGAAGACGACGTCCTTCTGTATGAGCGCGAACTCGACGCTGGCCGTCAGCTGCTCGAGCTGCGCGAGCTGCGCGTCCGTGCGCGCCAGCAGCGTCTCCTGGTACTTCTTGCGGCGCAGGGCGAGGAGCGCGCGGGGCTTGTCGCCGCGGCGCAGCATCTCCCGCGCCGCGTCCGTCTCGCGGTCCGTCAGCACGGTGATGCGCCGCTGGTACTGCTGGAGCTTGTCGCGCTGCGTCTTCATGTCGAGTATGGCCCTGGGAAGAGAGGAGGGGTTTTTAGTGGCGGCGGTGAGAGGGGGAGTGGTGTTCGGAGGAGTGCGTACTTGTCCTGGGCGGTGACTTTGCTGCCGCCATTGCCCATGATTGAAGGCGGGTGGGTGTTGTATGTTTGGAAAGGCGCAGCGGGTTTGACTCGTATTTCTGGCCCCCGGAAGCGGACAATGCGTCTTGTTCAGAGTTGCATCTTCATCTGGTAGAGATTGTATCTGTGCCCCGCGATGTTGTCACCAGTTGTGCAAAGGTGGTCCGATGACGATCCGCTGCTTTCTAGTTGGCATTGGCCGCTGAAAGATTGCTTTGACCACTGTAATTCGCTATAGATTGGCTCGCCACACGCTGGACTACCCTCACCGTACAGTGTGTACTTCGTCCATGCACTGTGTATGCGCACGTGCTCTGTAACCGAACTCGTCCTCCTTCGCCATCTTTACATACATGTTTTGATTCAATCTACAATCACATGAGACTGCCTGTATCTATGCGATTGTATCGTCTAGATTCTTGATCCGTCCATTTTTCGTCACCACGTGAAACTTTCAATCATAAGCTTGACAAGTACGGCCCTGCCATTCTCGCCGTGTCTCGCCAAAGCCGACACGACGCATCGCACCTCGTCCACCATTCCGGACGGGCCGCAGACCACCACCACAGTGCCACCGCTCTTCTGCCGGAGCTCATCTTCCAAAAGTTGCCTCATATTTAGGCGCTCTCCCACGGCCAGCATCACGTCCACATCGCCCCACCGTCGGCGGCTCAGTGTCCCTTGATCCGCGACGTCGCTCAGCCGCATCCTCTCCACCTCTCGTACGAGTGGCCATGTACGTATTCCCCAAAATAGCTTCTTAGTCCCAAGAGACTTTCCTGATGTATGGAAGCGATCAAGTGCTGGGAGGACGCCGGTGATGCCTACGCCTCCGGCTATACACAGCAGGTGCGGAAAGTCGTGCGTGGGTGCGGGATGATCCTCCTGCAGAAAAGTTATCCTCTGATTGTATGAGCCCTCGACAAATACGGGAATGCCCCGAGGGCGCAAGCCTTTTGCTGCCAGAAGAGCTGTCAGTCCACCTCGTCTCCTGACGAAAACAGCTATTCCGAGCTTCTTATGTATGGCAGACGGTTCGTTATCGGTTTCCTCATCTGTGCTCGGTGTCTCTGCAGTGGCCATGACCTCTTTGCTCATCTCATTTTTGGTACCAATATCGGACGGGCTATCTGCTTCTAGCTGGTATGTCACTCCGGCAACAGAGAAGGGGTGGTTCTCCCAGAAGCGCCAGGTGCTTATCGTCGGAAAGTGAAGATAGACGTGACCATCTGCCGACACGCCGGGAATATCCAAACGAAAGTAATCCTCATCAATTGGCGTGAAGTATGCCCTCTTGAAGCCCGTTCGAATGGATCGCACCAGCCGTACCAACCGGTCAAATCCCCAGATCGAGCAAGCCATCCAGAGCCAGTTCTGGTAGCCCCATGCATCTGTGTATTTGATGGAAACATGCTTGTAAGAAGATACAATAACCAATACGGTGACAATGATATGTGCTGCCAAGAAGACTTCGTAAACACGCTGCCGGATTGGTTGTATGGACTTGATGGCTAGTATCGCAAAGCCTATCGCTCCTGCCGATCCCCAGTACCAGTATGGTGAGGCGAACTCCTCCTCCCAGCCCTCGGTGTGAAGGGCGATTTCAAGGTAGACAAGACCATGCAGGGCGGCATGCAACACGCAGATGAAAGCGAACCACCGGTGCAGAAGCAGAAAGGTCGAATGCGACCAGTTGGTGAGCCAGAGCAGAAAACTGTTGCGGCCGGCATAAAGAATGACCAGTGGAATATTTGCATATGTCAAGACACCGAGACGATTGGCGATGGCACGCTTCAAGCCGTCACTGAGGGTGGGATACCAGATACCGGGATGTACCTCATATCCAACGCACGAAAGAATGATATTGATCGTCCATAAATACAAGATGAATATTGCCTGGCCGCGGGTGGGCATGATACCCAGGCCCCAAATAGGCGTGGAGTGTCTTGAGCCTACTAGAGGCGGGTCAATCAGATATCCGTTGACCCTGACTATCCACGAGGCTGGCCACGGCAGGAAACGAAGCGCCGACATTGCGATGGGGATGCCGGCCCCTGTTACCAGAATGACCAGCCCATAGGTTGAGTGCCTGATTTCGTTGGCTGCGCCGTCTCGAACATCGCTATAATGGAACCCGAAAACGTCATCTGGCACCAACGCTGTGTAGTTGAGTACCTCTGTCGCATTGATGGCACGAGCTGGGGGCTCCGATACCGCGGCCAAGACATCCGTGTAAGTCTTGGGCCCGCTTCCATCTGGTAGCTTGACGAGATTACCCTCCCAGAAAGTGTCAATCTGGCTGTGAGAGAGTGACGAGCAATGCGACTTGATACAAAACGCCAGTGACTGCAGATAAAACGGGTTTCGCGCCTGACAGGTCGGGGTCGCCGCCGCCGTAACCTGCCAACCCTCGCCGCTGGGGTACACGGGGGCTGCGGGCGCCGAGCGGCGTCGCAGGCGCTGGACGGCGAGGTCCTGAGTTGTGCAGTTTATGGGCGCGGTAATCGAGAAGAAGCAAGCAAAGGCGCATAGCGGCTGGTAGAGCGTGATGCCATAACCGACGAAGCCGTGTGCGCCGGGGCTGACGACGGCCGCGTTGCCGGCGATGCCAAGAAACGCCACCACCAGCAGGGCTGCAAGGAACAATTGACTTGGCATCGCGGATGATCTACGAGCGCCAGCCGAACAGTCCCTGGAGCAATGATTGAAGGAGAGGTTTGGAAACGCTCGAATTGAGACGAGGAGAATGGAGCGGATGGACGGATGTTCTTGCTCGTCTCACATTGATGCGGGGAGGGTGAGGCCCCCGTTATAACGACACCACGGGTGCGAGTCCGTGGATCTTGGAAAGGCTCGTACGAGGAAATCTTGACTGAGACGTGTGATATCAAGGATAAGATCTGTGTCTCGAGAAGGTGCTACAGCGGGGGACTACATATACACCGCCTGATGATCTACATCAAAGTAGGTAGCTCCGCGTGCGGTCTACTTCTGTCATGATGCCGAGCCGTCTGGACCTTGTTTTCATGTGGTTCATAGAAGCACCTCCGAATGCCTCTCAGGATACCGAACCAAGGCTAGGCCATTTGTGTCCTAAATTGCCTCAGAGCTGAAATGAGTCGCGCCCTTATCGTGTGGTGGTAAGGCGCGCGCTCGACCGAGACGCTGTGGAAATAGCGTCGGCACTTGCACTCGACTAAACCAACCCGCGGCCATAGGGTGTATGCGAATCTCCTAGCTCAAGCTGTCGGCCAATTTCGAAACGCAAACGCCGGATACGTAGCGTTATCGAAAGCTACTCCCTCCGTCTCTCCATCCCGCCTGGACCACTGATGGTGAGGAGGGGGAGAGGCAGAGCAAAGACAACTGCGGCAATATGTACCGCCGGGAGGGGGAATGCCGTGTCCGCAGGAACGTTTGCGCGGTACAATCACACAAGTCGTCATACACGAATCCACGTGGCTTGACAAGCACAAAATATGTTCCACAGCCCTCGACATTTTCTGCACAACAGATGCACCGCGATGGAGGGGGATTTCTGCTTCTTCCGAGGAGTCGACTTTTTCAGCTGAGCTGGACTAGTGCTAAGAGAAGCAGAGATCATCGGCTCATTGGCAAAATTTTCTGCCGAGAGAACCGTGCGGCGTGAATGGAGGCGTTGGTGGTGGATCACTGATGTGATTGATAAGATGAGATTGGGCGTGCCCCGCTTTTCTAATCTCGGCTGGTTTGACTTCTTATGAGTCGGTGTGATCAATGCCTGAGAATGTCATGACGCTCCGAGAATTAGAGGCTTGAGTGGCGATGAGGTAGAAGAAGTTGGGACTTTGTATGGTCTCTGTTTTGGAGGAGTCGCGTTATGCGTGCGACATGCCGCCCCACGGTCGTTGTTGTGAAATGCCGCGCACGTACACTGTGCTTATGTGAATACTCAATTAGCTGTGCTAATATTGTATCCGAGAGTTGCTTTCCACGAGCTGTGTGGTGGGCCATTACGGCTCACGCTGTATGGCGAACGGTCTTGGATACAGGAGCGCGCCAGAACTATTGAACGACCCTTAGCCCCTGCTTGCGCGAAACTGAGTGCGCAAAAAGAGGTCATAATCGAGCCGTGGATCTTCTAGTCATGACTCTTCGCAGTAGTAATTGTGAAAGTCACTCGACTCGTCATAAAGACTCATTTCTGAGGCCATTCTTGACAATGACGGCTTTATCTTAGCGCTCGATACTCCAACCAGCTAACTACGATATACAAGGGAAGCGATACTTTAGCCGTCCTTTCTGAGACATCCGTCGTTGATTAGGTCAGATCGTCAAGTTTATAGTAGCGTATTTGATGATGCCGCAAATGAAAACGGGTGAGGCATAGAGGGGCGGAGCGGCTGGCCGAGCCCATCTATCTCAGCATAATTACAGGGCCTGCAGCTCTTTTGTGAAGCGTATTTATGAAAACCTCTTCATCAGCCTAGAACCGTAGGACTTGTCCACTTCACAAGGCGTTGGGCTAACCGAGCATAAAAATTATTATCTAAAGACATTTCCAAGTATATCGCTGCGAAAGCCGACGAGCTTGTAATCAATGAAGTCTACCCCAAGGATATTCGGGAGCAAGCCTCTCAAGCCTTACAAAAAAAAAAGAAAAAAAAGCTCACGGAACATTTATTTGGGCATCTCTGATGATTTCCGAGTTGAGCCGATCGCAAATGTTCGTGCGCAATGTGCCCGAGACGCTCTAGCGTTTAAACCTCAGAGACTAGAAGATGCATACAGACATATCTTCAACAAAATACCGGAAAGTAACCGGGGCCCTGTTCATTTTCTTTTAAGCTGCTCGACTGTCACCTTCCGACCGCTACAGATACCCGAGATCCTAGCGGCATGCGCAACGTGGCAGTCCGGTGCAGCCCATTGTCTCGGGGGACCTGGAGGAAAATGTCGATCTTATAAATCGTCTGCGGCTCGATTCTCTCCTTTAGAGTAGCAGGAATAGATGCCCCTCTCACATTTTGCCATCAGTCTGTGAAAGATTTCCTGCTCCATGAAAGCTCCTCTGAAGCATGGTACCACTGTTCCGAGGAGGAGGTAAATGTCCGGATAACCAAGACCTGCTGGTCATATCTAGGTGCCGATAAATTTGACAATGGCCGGCTCATCGTGACTTCTAAGCGAGAGCTTGCTCTTCATGACGAAGACATCCTGATGCATCTATATATGTGGTATCGCTTTTTCTTGTATACCAAAGAGTCGTGGCTTGATCATATGATTGCTCACGGCGGAACTCTTTTACGTGATAGCCGTGACTTGGCAATCGATACTAGTAAAACACCGACGATGCGTGACAATTTGCTCCATAATGCCGTCTGTCATGGTCCTGACGATCTCGCGTGCCCACTGCTTCTGCAGGGTGCCAACATTGACGTTGAGATGGTTGAGGTTTGACACGACAAAACTTGATTCCCCAATACGCAAAATATTGTACAAAAAACGACATGAAAAATCGACAAACAATAATCAAAATAATATATATATCGTGAGATATCAAGTCACCCTTTCCTTGGTGCCTGGTTGCGGGCCCCTTCCAGCCTCTTGGATCGCCTGACTCTTTTCAGGTTGCCTGTTGCCTCACCAGACCCGGCGTCTTTTGCCGTCGTCAACTTGGCCGCCGTGTCTAACTCTGAAAGTGCTCGTTTTGCGGCGCGGGGGCTGGAGTCGGCAGCGGGGGCGGCACGCTTCGTTCCTCGTCCCTCTTCTCCCACGTCTTTACTTCCTGTCGGAGCAGCTGCTGGCTGGGTAACCGGCTTCGTTGTTCTCGCCGCCTCGTCTGCCTGGGCAGCATCGCGCTCGAGATCGGCAATTACCCGACGAACCCAGTCGGCTCTAGTGCGAAGCCGCCACATGTCCCGTTCTTCCTGGTTGTATTGCTCCGTCTCCTCGAGAAAATCGCAAACTCGGCCACTGAGGGTGGCCGCGGCTTCCCTAGCGTTTTGAAGCTGCTTTTCTAGCGGACGATCCTTTGAAGGCGGCTCGCTCGGGTACATGGATTGCCATTCCGAGGGGGAGAACCAAACCTGACGCCGAAGTTCCGACCAGGCTTCATCGTGGTGACATTTCGCGTCGGCGAGGTGTCTATTGCAGCTTATATCATCATGCTGCTCATAGATATAACAGAGATACTCAATCCAGGTGGTTCTAGCTTCTTGTTGGCGCGGGTCCTCTGCGAGCTCGAATGGCTGCCTAAAGTCGTACTTATTGAGTATTTTTCGGACCTCATGAGCATAATCCGCGAAATTATCAGTCCTGCGTAAGGTATTCTTCCTTCGGTTGCGCCATGTAAAACGAACGCAGTCCTCTTGAAAAGAAGGCCGACCGCCTAGAGCATCGAATTTCTTCTTCTCCCAGGCTACATGCTCATCAAGACTAGCCTTAGGAGCGGCCGGGCCGCGGTTGTCCCATTGCCATTCATGCCGAAAGGTAATCCAGTCCTTCATCTGCTCAGAAAAGAAAGGCAAGATCTTATAGCAGTCAAGATCGACACGACGGTCGTCAATGAAGCACTTGGCGGGATTCCTGACTTTGTCATCCCACGATGCATAGAATATTTTTTCCCAGTAAAGCATAGGTCGGCCGCCAGCCTCGATGAGTGAGTCGTGGTAAAACTTCTCAGATTTCTCATTGTCTATTGCCTTACGTGGCTGGCGGATGTCGGAACCCAGCCACGAATAGGGAATGTCCGCGATGTCTTGGTCGTCTTCGTCGTCGTCCTCGCCTAGATGTCGAGGGCGCCGAGGGACGCGTAAACGACAGGTACCGTCCTGATTTTTAGACAAACGGCTCAACTTTGCCGATATATACTTGAGATCTAGCGGTACCACCAAGCGTTGCACCACGGCGGTCCTTTTGTTCGCACGTCAGCACATGCATCGAGAGGTCGCGAAGAAGACGGAGGGGGCAAGGAAAGAGGGGTGGGGGGTGATGACCTAGCATATCGCGGTGACTGTGCAAGGACATGATGACGATTCAAAGTACCTGACTTTCAAGAATAGAGCTTTGCGCTCAGAGGCAGGGAGTCGTGCGACGACTTCCAGGCCATAGGGAGTATATGCGTCATAATCGAGAGTGTACCAATGGCTCACATTGTTGATCAATTCGCCCGTCTCCACGCTGATAGCTCTGGCGTGCCCGCGGAAATATTCTTGGACGATACGAAATATCGTAGGCGCGTCGGGAAGTGGTAAAGCCTGGGATGTCGGAAGCGGGTCGACAGCTGATGAAGGATTCGATCCATCGATGTTTGGGGGTGCTTGCCTTTCTCGGCGACGGGGGCAGGGTCCAGAGCCAAAGAGGTTAGAGAGAAGGCGCGGGAAAGGAAACATGATTTGAAAAGGGTTTGAAAAGTTAAAGAGATGAAAAAACAGATAGAGACAAATAGGTCAGACTCAGCCTTTTAATTCAGAGAGATGGGGAAGTACTCTAGAACTGCACGCGACCCCCCCCCCCCCCTTT